>SDVV010042024.1:0-10380 GCA_016164225.1 Gammarus roeselii | reverse complement strand
CTGTTCATTTTGATTGCTGGCGCGCTGAGGTGTACTGCCTCCCATGCCTGCGTGCCCTGTTGGCGGGGCTGTTGGGGCTGTGGGGGGCTGCAAGGGTGAGATACAAGGGTGAGATATCATGGTCTCTTTGTTTATTACTCATAAAGACCCATCTTGGACTACTGCTCATGTGTGTGGAATGTGGGATGTTTGGGAGATCTGAGACTGTTGGAGTCTGTGCAGAGGAGGTGGACCAGGGAGATTGATGGGCTGGGTGGGGTGGACTATGATGAGCAGCTCAAAGCAATGCAGTTGTTTTCTGTGAGGGGGAGGTTGTTGCGTTCTGATCTTGTGAAGTGTTGGAAGACTTTTCATTGGTCTGTTGATTCAGGTTTCTCTGCTCTGTTTGTGAGAGCTCCGGATGTTGGCACAGGTGGGCATTCTTTCAAGCTGGTGGTTCCTCACTGTCAGAAGGACTATAAAAGCAGATCCTTTTATTCTCGCTGTGTGCAGATTTGGAACCGGCTACCCGCTGATGTGGTGCAGTGTGATTCACTTCGCGGCTTCAAGAGGGCCCAGGCGGAGGAATTGGGGGCAGTGTTGTATGAGTTTTGCAACTCAATTTGATGTGATATTGTGACTTTGTTTGTGTTGCTGACAGTTGTGTGCAGTTGTTGACTGTCTTCATTGATTTGTTTTCTTTGGACCTATTGAGTGCATTCCAACCAGCGTTCTACTGCAGTGCTTGTACCATGCTGTTCTTTTTGATTGCTGGCGCACTGAGGTGTACTGCCTCCCATGCCTGCTTGCTCTGTTGGCAGGGCTGTTGGGGCTGTGGGGGGCTGCAAAGGTGAGATAAAAAGGTGAGATGTATTAGTTACACAAGCTGACATCAAGAGTTTGCAGGCATGACCACATGTTCTATGAACAAGAGCAAGCTGTAAAATGTCCCCAAAATCAACTTTGTTCCCTTGATAAATAATCTTCCAGTATCTACATCATGAGATCAGACTGCAAAGCCTACCTTTCATTGAAAACAGGCCAAGATACCTCAATTTATCAGCATAATTAAGATTAGCCAATCCATCCACATTTGTAGCCCAGTGCCTTTGCATAGATTCCAACTATCTCAAATCGCCAATGTAATCAGTGTTACACACAAACGCTAGTCCATAAGGGGTCTAATGCACAAATCAAAAACAAGACCATAAAATCAGGGCTACAGAACACTGTGGATCTTGACAAATTATTTGCCAGCCCAGAGGCCCTTCTCACAACCTCCCTGACATGTTGGTGAAACCTCAACTTGGTGTCAATAGTAGCCCAGATCAGGGAGGGAACCAAGGCGCAAGAACTTTTCAAACATCACAAACAGAGGATATGAAAACACCTGGGCACAGCACTTCAGTAGCTTAGGGTGGATATTGTCCAGGCCAGTAGCTGAAAACACAGTGCCTGGAGAACCCAAACCAAATCAGCCTGCTCTAGACAAATCAGACAAGGTGTACAAACAGGCCAAGAAAGCTCATCACCAGCACCAAGTTCAGGCACAAATTGGAAATAAACCAACAAAATATACAAACAACAAGTAGCCAAATTTAACGTCTCAATTGTGTACCAGTGATTTTGATAATGCCCATTATCATTTGGGTGCACATACACCCCTTCTAGACACCAAGGTCTACACTGCCTTGAGTATGCATGAAAAATGTGCTTGCAGACAAAGGGACAGTTGGTGCACACATGCCCCTTCCAGACACCAAGGTCTACACTGCCTTGAGTATGCATGAAACATGTACTTGCAGATAATGGGACAGTTGGTGCACATATACCCCTTCCAGACACCAAGGTCAACGCTGCCTTGAGTATGCATCAAAAATGTACTTGCAGACAATGGGACAGTGATGACAATGTGGGAGAGGTGCCAGGTTATCTACACTACCAACATGGTATACCTCTTCCTGACACCAAGGTCTAAGCTGCCTTGAGTATGCATGAAAAATGTCTTGCAGACAATGGGACAGTGACGATAGTGTGAGAGAGGTGCCAGGTTATCTACACTACCAACATGGTATACCTCTTCCTGACACCAAGGTCTAGGCTGCCTTGAGTAGGCATGAAAAATGTGCTTGCAGACAATGGGACAGTGACAACAATGTTTTAGAGGTGCCAGGTTATCTACACTACCAACATGGCATTCCTCTTCCTGACACCAAGGTCTAGGCTGCCTCAAGTATGTATGAAAAATGTGCTTGCAGACAATGGGACAGTGATGACAATGTGGGAGGTGCCAGGTTAAATACACTACCAACATGGTATGGCTCTTTCAGACACCAAGGTCTACACTGCCTTGAGTATGCATGAAAAATGTGCTTGTAGACAATCAAACAGTGATGACAATGTGGGAGAGGTGCCAGGTTATCTACACTACCAACATGGTATACCTCTTCCTGACACCAAGGTCTAGGCTGCCTTGAGTATGCATGAAAAATGTGCTTGTAGACAATCAAACAGTGATGACAATGTGGGAGAGGTGCCAAGTTATCTACACTACCAACATGGTATACCTCTTCCTGACACCAAGGTCTAGGCTGCCTTGAGTATGCATGAAAAATGTGCTTGTAGACAATCAAACAGTGATGACTATGTGGGAGAGGTGCCAGGTTATCTACACTACCAACATGGTATACCTCTTCCTGACACCAAGGTCTAGGCTGCCTTGAGTAGGCATGAAAAATGTGCTTGCAGACAATGGGACAGTGACAACAATGTTTTAGAGGTGCCAGGTTATCTACACTACCAACATGGCATTCCTCTTCCTGACACCAAGGTCTAGGCTGCCTCAAGTATGTATGAAAAATGTGCTTGCAGACAATGGGACAGTGATGACAATGTGGGAGGTGCCAGGTTAAATACACTATCAACATGGTATGGCTCTTTCAGACACCAAGGTCTACGCTGCCTTGAGTATGCATGAAAAATGTACTTGCAGACAATGGGACAGTGATGACACTGTGGGAGAGGTGCCAGGATATCTACTCTACCAACATGGTACACCCCTTCCTGACACAAAGGTTTAGGCTGCCTTGAGTATGCATGAAAAATGTACTTGCAGTCAATGGTAGTGACAACAATATGGGAGAGGTGCCGGGACATCTACACTCTAACATGTTATACCCCTTCCAGACATCAAGGTCTATGCTGCCTTGAGTAGGCATGAAAAATGTACTTGCAGACAATGGGACAGTGACAACAAAGTGGGAGAGGGTCCAGGACATCTACACTACCAACATGGTTCAGTATGGAAGTGAAAAATTGATCAAGTATTGATCCAGCAGTGAAGCTCTCAAGAAAGAAAAAGCCTGTAAGGGTGACTTACCTCTAAACAACATCTACAAATTGCCAAACAAGGGAAGATAGATTGAACAGCAGCCTCCCAGCCAGCACAGTGCGCCAACAGCAACTCTTCAAGTTGGTTGTTCTCAGTATTATTGTAGGAAGAATGGTGGACTGACAAAATTCATACATCAAACTCCACTAAACAAATTCCAGCAACATTTTTTTACTGCAAACCAACCTCAACCAACTTCAAATTCCCCCAAACAAAAAGGCCCACACCATGTTTACGGACAGCTGAAAAACCTGGCAACAACACAAAAGAAAATGGAAAACCTAAAGTACGCCAGATTTTTTCGACAGCACCACAAATGAGATTCAACAGAGTATTCATCTTCATCACAAGGGATTTCACATAACCTTGACCAAACTTCAGCCCAAGATGATGCACACCAACCACTCGGTAACCACCAACATGCCTGCTGTCTTCACAAATAAAGGAAGACACACGGCCACCACCTCCAAGACCACCAAAAACAATTCCCCCACCCCAAACGCCATAACTGCTAGCACACCCACCACCACAAGCCCCAACACTCCCACCACCATAATGACTGCCTGCAGCAGCTCCACCACAACCACCAGCAGCACCACCACCAGTGACAACTTCTTGTCCACTGTCTATCCCGCGCACACATGTGCCACTGCTATAATGACCAGCAGAATTCAACAGCTCTTGAACCCCAGCAGCACAAAGACTATCAACCAGTATCCTTGGAGGGAGATTCCCTCAACCCACATCTCCAGGAATCAGTTCTTTGCACTGCCTGAAGGTAAAATCATGCTAAATGTTGTCTAACTTGTATTTATTCAGGTGCATCAGCTGCATTCAAAGATGCACATCTCTACTGATCATCAGCCACTCATGCTTGAAACAATCTGTTCACATTCAAACACACGTCAATCAGTGCAATTGGACCAACATTCAGCACCATGAATGTTGGTCACCATCCTCCTTTTTTAAAAATATTATTTTCATCTAACTTGCTACTCAAACCTTTTCAGCTCACTATGTAAAAATTTTTTATCAACTGAGGCAACCAACACTCTCATCAATCATAGATCTTACATCCTGAACAGACAACTTGAGAAGCTGCCACCCTCTTATCCAGAATTGAGTCTAGTACAACTTGACCAGCTTGCTAATGCAGCCACAGGAAAAACAACTAATCAACATCTTCAGAATAATGTTTCCCAAATATAGCAGCATGCACCAATGCCAGTCCCACCAGATTGCACAGAGCCAGTCCCCCAACTAACATGCTCAGCTGCACCAGTCCTCCAAGCTCCCAACTTCACCAGCTAACCAGCACCACAAAAACCAACAGACTGCAAAGGCAGAGATGAAGGAGGCAAGACCCCACCTCCTACCATGCCAAACCTGCACACCAGCACAGCAAGAACCAACTGACTGTAAAGGCTGTAATGATTGAGGCAAGAGGCAGTCTAACAATGATATGTGGTTGTCACTGAAGAAACTGATTTTCAGTCAATGCCAGGACCCTCTCTATCATTTACAGGGTTATCATCAGAACCAAAAGATCAAATGCTCCCATCCCCAACGTAGGAGACAGTAATATTTTGCTCCCAGTTCAGATTGATTTCAATCTTCTATAGAGCCTTGTTGAACTTGGGCCTCTGAGGCAGGCTAAAAGAGTTTCCTGTATTCATGGTAAGGAAACATATCTTCTGCTCCAAGGTTCCCCTTTTCCCTAGTACTGCAAATATGGTGAGGTACTTCTTTGATGGTTTTCCACTGAGGTCAAATACAAATGACTTGATCTTATCAGAACAATGTGAATAACCTTGATATAAGATCAAATGGCTTGAATTCCTTGGGCTTATCTGCCATGACATTTGCTCAAGTTATTAACTCTCTCCCAAATTTTCCTGGCTCTGCCTTCAGCTTTCAAATGAACAAAGATGTTACAGATGATGTCAGTTTAGGTGGCCTTATGACCATCCTAACTGAGTCTACTGAGTCTAGTACCAACCAGGGAATTGATAGCACAGGTAGTTAGCTCAGCAGTGCCATTATTGCCTATTTGGCACCTTTTTATGACACTAAGTACAAATAAGAGCATTTGAATAAGAAACTTTGTCCACAAATGTATGGGTATGGTAGGAACTCCAGCTATGAACTGTGGTGCCCGTCCAGGTGCTGTTTGATACCATGAAGCAAGGGTGGAAAGTTCGTCATGCTCTGCACTGACATTGCCAAAATTATCCTATAAAATGCACCAGTCTCCCAGTAATAACACACCACACCGATAGTCGATCCACAGATTTATTGCACCGCATCACTGATCTACATCATTTTAGCACCACATCACCTGTCTACCTAGCTTCTTAGCACAACACTGTACCTGTTGTCTACGCACAGATTTTTAGCATGGCCTATCATTTTCAGAGTTAGGCAATGTACCAAAGTTTTAGGAGAATAGTGGAAGAGGCCTCTTGCCAATGTTTACTTAGTAAATAGTGAACGGTCTCATGCTCACCACAAAGTTGGTCAAGTTAACATCCCAAAACCACACCTGCCTGACATTGAACTTGGTACCGATATACCGTATCAGAACACACCGTCATTTATTTGATGGGGTGGACTGAGGGAAGAGGATACACCAATGCTTGGGGTCTCAAAAATATTACAAAATTAATTTGCACCAATATTATTCCAGAGCAGGACTTGCTATGTTTGAAATTTGCACTGAAATATTGGTGTGTTTTGCCAAACTTTCAAGTCTGGCCATGGAGTAATGACTTTGTGTTGCCTGTTACATTATGCTGCGTGCACTGTGCAGCTGGATATACTTGCTGGCTGCCTTACAAGCATATTGTTGGAACATTTCTCACCCTTCATAACCTAATTTAGGAGCGTGCCTTTCTAACCCCTAGGGTATAGTTGTTATATGTTTCAAACCGTCAGGAAAAACACATGTATCATTCAAGGGTAAATAGTTCTAGTTGCTAGAAGACCAGTATTTCTTATTATGCATTGTCTACCCATGCTATAAAACTGTTAAATAATAACTACCAGAGTTAGTAATTTGACAGAATTTTGACAACGGTTATGGCCCATCTTTCAAACTGGAAATTCTCCATCATGTTGGATAGCTTTTCCTCCCTAAGCTGAGGCTGGAGACATATATTAGAAGAATATTATCCAATCAGCTTGCACCTTCTGCAAATTGGCTATTATAGATAATTTCAAATATGTCTCCAACAATAGCTTATTACCATAGAAATAATTCCGGAATAATTGCTATGGTCTTCATGGAATAATGCTATGGTCTAATAGGGACTCAGATCTATGCATTAACTTCTGTACTTTGCCATCTGGATAAAAATGCATTTCAAATAGAGTATGAACAGGTTCAATCGGGTTATCACTCGAATGTTTATTACTTCATTACATCATGATGCATCACGTGCCCATCATGAAAGGGGCGGGGTGTGAGATCGCCAAGCAACGGCTACAAGGCCGCAACATCAATAAAGAAATAACCCAATTTGCTAGAAAATACATTTTGGTTCAGGTATTATAGTTCTAAGCAAATTTGTCAGTTGACCATGTATGTTTCGTCAACTTATAAACTAAATTTTTAGCTTGGCGCTATCGATCGACTACAAAGGTTTTGACTTGCATCGATCAGAGCGAAACAATCAAACATCATCATTGCGTAATGAATGGGTCGTTCTTTACGATGATATTAGACAACATTACCGATTACGTTTTCCAACTAAAATTCAATTACTCACTCTGGCCGACTAAATGTTTGAGCACCATGGTTGCGAATGTCACCACCCACGTCCGCACACAAAAGCAAACTGACAACAGTTGCCAGAAATGCGCGAGATGGCGTTGCGAACAATCGATACGAACCACTGGCACTTATCAGGGTGACTCATGTATTTTCACTGCCATATTTCGATAACAAAATAGGCGGTAATAAATGACACTAATCTGAACAGTTTAACAAAATATACTCATTTCGATCGCTTGTTCAGTCATCCCAGCAATGATTACTACTACGAATATACTATTGATCATTTGAAGCTATTTATACCTTTACTATCCAACCTACTACAGTCGCCAGCTAAAGTTAGTTCGTTGAAGGCAATAATTTGATGACTTCATTGAAGCCAGAAATGAGCCTTCTGTGGAGCAAGAAAAACTATGAATGTATGGTTTGGGTATGTTAATGAAAGAGATTGAGGAGTTGGTAGACTTGAAGATATGTCGGTGAAAATATATGAATGGAGTATGGACGATATGGCTCTGACAAAGACACTGCTAAAAGAGAGGGTGAGTGTAGCCAGCAATGTAGAAAGAATTTGCGTGCTGCTAAGATAGGAGCTAGTTCTTGAAGTAGATGAGATTGATGTAGAGAACAGTGACGTAGGCGAGGATAAGCTGGCTGTAGGAATCAAATACAAAAGTTGTGGGAGAGTAGCTGGCCTTTTGCTGTCGGTGTACCTTATGACAACGGTAGGTTGAATGCTACAAGAGATAATGAAAGAAAGCATGCAATCGTGAAAAACGGGGTCTCACGTGGAGTCTCAGCTGGAGCCCCCGCATCCCGCCGCGTTCCCCGCCGCGAGGTCAGACAAAGAACCGAACCTGCAGGGCACAGAAAAAGCAGGAAAGCATGGGAGGCAAGCAGGGCATGCGCCAGTCACAAAGTGAAGACACCTGAGGCACGGGACGGCAGGTGAAGACAGTGTGCATGCCAGGAAGTGTGCATGCCAGTCACAAGAAGAAAAAACATGAAAGAAAAAATTTAAAACTAGAAAAAAAAAAAAAAAAAACATTTATATGTAAGTACACAATACAACAAACAATGGTATAGCTACATACATACTTCAACAAATGCACACATCCAAATAGGATCAACAAGCAAACTAAAAGGATATATTTGTTCATACCAGTCACATAATCGACTATAAAACAAGAAAAGAAAGCTTCAGTCAGTCATAATAAAATAATAGAATCTGTGAAATTGATGAAAGAAGATCACTTTTAAAACTAGAAACTGTAGGAGCACGAACAACATCCGCCGGCAAAGAATTCCACAAGGCTATACGTCTACAATTTAAGAAACTCTTTATCACATCTGTTGTGCAGATGTGTGGCCGTGGGTACGAGCATCAAGAGCAGCGGTAAACATTCCTGACAACCCCACATCAACACTGCCTTCAACATAATCTTCAGAAAATGTTTTGTAGTATTTAATGAGATTGGATCTTACCAGCCTCGCATAAATTGAAAACAAATTCAAACTTGACAGGCGATTTGCATAGGACATATCCGCAGTTCCACTAACCTTCTTAGTCCAACAACGCTGAACAGACTCAAGCATCCTCAGATCAGCAATAAACTCCAAATTCCAAACACAAGAGCAATAGTCCAGTATAGGGCGAATATGCGACATAGAAAGTGATACCACGAAGTCTGGACTTCTGTTAACAGTGGACCTCAGTAAGTTATTAGCCTGTAGAGGTCCTTAATTGAGCCAACATTATCCTAATAACACTAAACATATTATACGTGCATCACAAGCACCTATTACTATTAGGCAATTGCATCTTTTGATCTCATCGTTGCATCTCTCTGTAGGTAGCTACAACATTTCCGTGCAGCTAGTACAAACTGCTTCCAACCATAATGGCAGTGCAACAAATATTTATTTTGGTGAAATAAATGCGTATACCCACGCACAAAAAGCCATGGAACATGCATCAGAAGGAATAAATGATTCAGAGGAATACCTTGACGCAAATATGGCAACAACGCCTTCGTTACAACAAAGCTGAGCGGGCTTTTTCTTAACTCTCCGTAGACAGGGACAAGAACATAGTTCTAGTAGTAGTTAGTTTATTATATCCTTGCATACATATACGGGCAAGGAGGTTCTGAATGGTAAACTACTAAAAGAAAAGAAACTGTGCAACTTAGGGTCTTAGGCTTCTCATGGACTTTGCTCCACAGAAGAGAGGTGAGAATAACAGTGTTTAATATGTGTTATTCCCAGTGTAGAGCAGACTATTAAATCCAGTTGCAGATTTCTGCAGCAAGACACTCCTGTAAATACCTGGATGCTAGATTTCAATTGTATTCAAAGGCATAGCAGCTAGGTATGGGGATTTTCCTCGGCCAAAGGCTATAATAGGATTTTCAAATTGGTATTATGCTAACATGATAGCAATCTTTAGATCTGAGTAGCACCCTACCTTGATCCATGTCTATATATAGCTATATAGTGTAAATAACATTTTTTAATGGGTGACTTCTCTTGTAACTATCATACATGCAGAATGCATATTCCGGGACCTAAAAATTAAATGTAATGTTTGTAAGATTCATGCATTATGGAGCTAAGGACTTCCATTTTTTTTTACTCCTGGTGGCTACACCCTTAGTGGTTTGATGTTTCCTTTTAGTGATATTCTTCTTGTGATATCTATTTTTTTATTACATGCACCCAATCTATCTGCCTGTATGAGGCAGGCATAATGGTATGTGATTATCTCCCACCTTGTTGAGCCTAATTTTCTGTGTGCAGCCTTTCACCAACCCTGCAGATAGTGGCCATGAGGACACACATCTTCAGGCAAGACGGAAATCGAATTCTTATCTGACTGGACTTAAGAAAATTTCAAAAAATTCCCCCAAGGACTACTCGCCGTTATTGAAGCCCCCGAGATTTTCTTGCCGGCTTTCCTATCGCTTTTCTTTTCCCCTTCTATATTACCTTTGGATGCCTTCATTCAGTTAAGTTGGAATCAACACCAAAGAGAACGTACCATCGTCTGTCATTGTCCTTGTGTCTGTTTTTTGGTGCTTGCCCATAATACTCAACCTCATTTGTAAAAAAGGATAGCATAACTTGGAGTCAGATTGTGCCTTGAAAGTGGAAACACCGTGTTTACTTGAATTATTATCGCTCACAGAAGCTCATTACTACTAACAACTTAGTTTGTCAATGGGCACTTGCCCATAAT
>SDVV010042023.1:0-10380 GCA_016164225.1 Gammarus roeselii | reverse complement strand
ATTGCTGGAGCTGGCAGACGCGCCCCTGTTGTTTTCAAAGCAGCAGGAGCGACCCATTGGCGGCTAAGGCTGGCAGAAGCGACTCTTTGATTGCTGGAGCTGGCAGACGCGCCCCTGTTGTTTTCAAAGCAGCAGGAGCGACCCATTGGCGGCTAAGGCTGGCAGAAGCGACTCTTTGATTGCTGGAGCTGGCAGACGCGCCCCTGTTGTTTTCAAAGCAGCAGGAGCCACCCATTGGCGGCTAAGGCTGGCAGAAGCGACTCTTTGATTGCTGGAGCTGGCAGACGCGCCCCTGTTGTTTTCAAAGCAGCAGGAGCGACCCATTGGCGGCTAAGGCTGGCAGAAGCGACTCTTTGATTGCTGGAGCTGGCAGACGCGCCCCTGTTGTTTTCAAAGCAGCAGGAGCCACCCATTGGCGGCTAAGGCTGGCAGAAGCGACTCTTTGATTGCTGGAGCTGGCAGACGCGCCCCTGTTGTTTTCAAAGCAGCAGGAGCGACCCATTGGCGGCTAAGGCTGGCAGAAGCGACTCTTTGATTGCTGGAGCTGGCAGACGCGCCCCTATTGTTTTCAAAGCAGCAGAAGCCACCCATTGGCGGCTAAGGCTGGCAGAAGCGACTCTTTGATTGCTGGAGCTGGCAGACGCGCCCCTGTTGTTTTCAAAGCAGCAGGAGCCACCCATTGGCGGCTAAGGCTGGCAGAAGCGACTCTTTGATTGCTGGAGCTGGCAGACGCGCCCCTATTGTTTTCAAAGCAGCAGGAGCCATCCATTGGCGGCTAAGGCTGGCAGAATCAACACTTTGGCTGCAAAGACTGGCTGTAGCGATCCTTTAGCTGCTAAGGCTGGCAGAAGCGACTCTTCGATTGCTGGAGCTGGCAGACACGCCCCTGTTGTTTTCAAAGCAGCAGGAACCACCCATTGGCGTCTAAGGCTGGCAGAATCAACACTTTGGCTGCTAAGACTGGCTGTAGCGATCCTTTAGTTGATAAGGATGGCAGATACAACCCTGTAGTTGATGAGGCAGCAGGAGCGACACTTTGGTTGAAAGGGCCTGAAGAAGCAGTCCTTTGGTTGCTAAGGCTGGCAAAAGCGACCCTTCAAATGCAATCTCACAAAGTACTCATAAAACTGTCCGCGTCAATTTGCTTTAGCTTCTTGGTGCTGGGAAGCTCGTAGGCCGAACACCGTGACCATTCTTTCAAGATTTACCATTGTTTCCCTGTATATTTTGGATTTAAGGTACGCATTGTAAGAACACGCAAAACGCTGTTCTGGGACTTTATTTTTTTATTGTTGTTGTAATTGGTCCATTAACAAGCGAACGTTACACACCATCCGTATTGCTTGAGAAAGAGTATATAGGTCTGCAGAGGTCCTCTAGTTGCAATGACTTGAATAATATGTCCGACTAGGCTCCTCTCTGCATGTGACATGTTTAAAACGTTGATGAGGATCACACCCAAAAACTGTGCACGTTTATCTCATGGGTTCCCAAGCTGTTTGCAATGGATTTTGAAATACCTAATATTGTATGCATCTAAGTGTTGTTCGAACTGGATTGTCAAAAGAATCGAATTGCTAATGTCACCAAATAACATCGTCTGAAAGACCTAAATAAGAAAAACAACCAAACGATGAGGATAATTTCAGTATCTGGGGACTCGTGCTTCTCCTTCCCCAATAAATCCCACGTTTTGAATCATACGCGCAAAGCCTTTGTCCAAAATCCTTTCCCAGGGAGGTTGAAATTGTAAGCCCCATTCTACACTAACCTTACTCTTGGAAGTGGACCCAGCAAATCCTTCCTCCGCAACTCGTGCTCGGAGCATTACGCTTACAACCCTCTCTCTTTGATCTCAGCAACCCCGTCCTCCACAATCGTTACTCAGAGCAACAGACCGCATTCTCCATAACGGTGGGCTAACGGGCTTGCCCTGTGCAGTACCCATAACTCAGATAGACCGAGTTTATTTTTGCCAGCTTGAGAGAAACTGGCCACCTGACTGTCGATTTATGACACGACGAATCAAGTGCCAGCACAGTGTGACAAGAAAAAGCCCTTCCGTAAAACACTGGTTCCCGGTATGGCATGAACAGCCCAGTCTAGGGCCCCTAGTCACACTGTTTCCCCACCCACATAGCAATAAGTTGTGGGAATGAGGAAACAGGAAACCCATAAATAATATAGTACTACGGGTTGCACTCCAGCAAAAAAGCACAATAAAGGCGTGGGTGACAGAAGAGAGGTTACATGTGGCCAGTCTTCTTATGGGGCTCTCGTAGATGCACTTTTCAGTTAACATAGAGGATGTGCTGAATTCCCACATTGAATCTCATATTCCTTATAACTCCATGACACTCTCTCTGAGCAGAAGACCCCCAACACACAGCCCTCTCTCTCTTGGCTGTGTTGTTGAGAATATGAAACACCTAGAGAGCAGGAATAAACAATCATCATCATCTAAAATCCTCTCGCTGTGTTGTTGAAGATATGAAACACCTAGTGAGCAGAAATCATCATCATCCTCCAAAACCCTCTCTCTATGTTGTTGAGGATATGAAACACCTGGTGGGCAGGAATAAACAATCATCATCCTCCAAAACCCTCTCTCTGTGTTGTTGAGGATATGAAACACATAGTGAGCAGGAATAAACAATCATCATCCTCCAAAACCCTCTCTCTGTGTTGTTGACGATATGAAACACCTAGCGAGCAGGAATAAACAATCATCATTCTCCAAAACCCTCTCTGTATGTTGTTGAGGATATGAAACACCTAGTGAGCAGGAACAAATAATCATCCTCCTCCAAAACCCTCTCTCTGTGTTGTTGAGGATATGAAACACCTAGTGAGCAGGAATAAACAATCATCATCCTCCAAAGCCCTCTTTCTGTGTTGTTGAGGATATGAAATACCTAGTGAGCAGGAATAAACAATCATCATCCTCCAAAACACTCTCTGTGTTGTTGAGGATATGAAACACCTAGTGAGCAGGATTAAACAATCATCTTGTCAGAACGCTAAAATAGGAGTACCGCATAGGTCGAAGTTGGACCTTTGCTCTTCATTATCTACACTACTGATATTGTAAGCACTAACGAGAGGTACCACACACTGATGACAGATATTACAGTGTGCTCTGCCAGTACGACTAATCAATTGATCCATATTTCAAACTGGATAACATCTCATACGACACTATTACAGAAAAGTAGACCTCTTCCTCACAACCCTCTCTTTGAGAAGTACACATCTTCCTCCACCACCATCTCTCTGGGTAGAAGACCCTTTTCCGAACAACCCTCTCCCTGCCGGTAGACTCATACCCCGGAACCTTCTCTCTAGGGAGAAGACCATTTCCCTTATAACCCTGTCTCACGGCAGTAAAATCGATGACCCTACGACCCTTTCTTTGAGCAGTAGACCCTTACTCTACCATCATTTCTCTGGGCAGTAGACCCTCACCCTACAACCCCCGGTCATGGCAGTAGACCCTCACCATACAACCCCGGGTCATGGCAGTAGACCCTCACCCTACAACCCCCGGTCATGGCAGTTGACCCTCACCCTGCAACCCCCGGTCATTGCAGTAGACCCTCACCCTACAACCCATGGTTATAGCAATAGACCCCCTCCCCTACAACCCCGGTCCCGGCAGTAAGCCCTCACTCTACAACCCCCGGTCATGGCAGAAGACCCCCTCCCCTACAACCGTCTCTCATAACAGTGGACCCACCTCTCAACCCTCTTTTTGGCAGCAGATAACCCTCTCTGTAGGCAGTAAACCCCTACCTCACAACACTCTTTCTGGGCAGAAGACCCCCTCTCCCACCTCACAATCATCGCTCTGAACAGTAGACTCCTCCCCACAACCCTCTCAATGGGCAGTAGACCCCCTTCAGCTCCCGACTGATCGGGTCAGACCCCACAAATCAAAATTATAGCTCCCGGCCATTTTTTCACAACGATAACAGGACACTGAGCGCAAGGCTCTAATTTCAAGAAGCTGAGCTCAAGGCCTTGTTTCAAGAGGCTGAGCTCGAAATACTTATTTTAAGACGCTGATTTATATGCCTTGATTTCAAGAGGCTGAGCTTGAATCCCTGATTTAAAGAGGCTGAGCTCTATGCCTTGATTTCAAGAGGCTGAGCTCGAATCCCTGATTTAAAGAGGCTGAGCTCTATGCCTTGATTTCAAGAGGCTGAGCTCGAGCCCTTGATTTCAAGAGGCTGAGCTCGAATCCCTGATTTTAAGAGGCTGATTTCTCTGCCTTCATTTTAAGAGGTTGAGTTCGAGCCCTTGTTTCCAAGAGGCTGAGCTCGAGGCCCTGGTTTCGCGGCAACAATTATTCGCGGGAGCAGCTTCAATAACAACTGCGGAATGCAGAGGGCGGTCCCTCTTCGAAGCGTGGGGTGCCCTGGAAAATGTGCTCCCTTCCCCCTACCCCACACCCCCCCTTTCCTGTGAAAAGGGTCTTGAGAAATTAAAGTTTTATTCATCAGAGTTTATTGTTGTTTAGCTTCCTAATATTACGTGGAATTTAATGAATAAGTAGGTTAATTAAATGGCTCCTTAGTCAGCGACGATGTGTATAAGAGTATGAGTATGACAACAATCAAGTTGTTAAAACAATGTACCAACCAATTGAGAGTCATCCAGGAACAATCAGGAGAACAAGATGCAAACAAGTTGAAGCGTACAGTTAGGCACATCAAATCAAGATGTTAAGCGGCTATTTGGCAGGCAGTTTTGCAGGGTGTCTGTTAAAATGCGTATATTTTGAATCAACATTTAATCAATGTATAAATTCCCGACTATAGTAAGCTGTAAATGCAATCATGTCTATGATATTAGAAATTTTGCTATTATCCGCTGGTTTGTGATTAAATATAAAATGTTGGGAAATAATCCACCCGTCTTGTATCTTAGTAATCTTCTCGAGTGAGCAAAATACCTGGATCATTCTGGAATACGAGAAGACTTCCTCCCCAGCAGCGTTGAAACAATAGTTGGTGCAGAGGTTTAACATTAGAGCGACAGAGAAAAGATATTGTATTATTTCTGAGTGCGTAGTCGGAAATTTGAAGAAAAAAAAGAATTTCATAGGTGCTGTTGCAAGGACGCAAGACTTCCAAAACAACGGCAAAAGCAAATCAACATGGAGTGAAATGATTCAGGAAGATCCTACCCTTGCCATTCGACAAGCTGCTTGAAAACTTGACTTAAGTGAGTGCACTACTTGTAATGTTCTCGTACGCGACTGTGAAGGAAGCCGTACAAGTTCCTCAAGGGTCATACTCATAAAAATCAAAGTTTGTCTCTTTGTTCCTGGGTGTCATTTTCTAACAATGATCAACAAAGAGTAATTTTATCGAATAAGAAACGGTTAAACGTGGACCACATGCTAATCATCTAAATGCAAGATTCTGGAGCATCGCAAACCCTCATCAATAGGAAGATTGTGTGGTGAAGCAGCCCACCGAATTGCCAAATAAGAAGTTATCCTAACTGTTGCGAGCTTTCACCGCAGATCAAGACTTTGAGCCACCCATTTGAGAGTTCTTCTGATGGCCAAGTTGTAGAACCGGTCAGTTTTTTCTTAACAAAACACACATTTCCACCATCTACCTGGTATTGAAGGTGCATTACTGGCAGAATAACCCATTGATCAACTAAAAACAATGTTGATCCAGCTTCAGTTTATGAAGATTTTTCATAATAATATGCACTGGTCAAAGTGAATCAAACTATTTCAGCAAGAACACTATTTATCTTCTTCCTAAGTTTCTAAAAGCTTATTTTATGCCCCAAAATTGAACATTTACTAACTTATGTGTGACGGAAGAAAAAAAAACGCCGAAGCATTCACTATAAGTCAACTCAAACTGCCGCCAAGTATCCTGAGTACAACTCGCAAATGCGGCAAGTCATGTTTTGACGCTCTTGCTCAAGTCCCGTTGACTCGTGTTGAAATAAAATACTAATTCAAAATAGGTCAATCTGAAAAACACAGTCAACCGCTTCATAACAAAACAGTAGACAATCATATGCATTAAGCCACTAAGACCCTACAACCCTAAGGCTGGTACTTTCTTTCCCCGGTCCCACCATCCAGTCCCAGGTGCCTTGTCACGACACGGTGCTCGCTTCACCTTGCCCGAGTGCCAGGCTCCAGACCTGCCTTCTTTTGTATTCTCGAGGTTGGACGTCCTGTTGGCCGCTATTGGATCATAACTCTAATGAAGATAAGCTATCCTCATTACCCAGCATCCGAGCAACACCACATGAATCGCTAAAGGGCCAGCGTAAAGCCACACCGTCGCTGGAATGTCGAGGATCTCTCCGACGGGCCATTGGGATTTGGAAGAAGGAGGTTTGGATAGACTAACGTCACGTGAGTTCAACCGATGCGACACCGAAAAGAATTAAGGTTCACTTCTCTACGATAAAGAAGTTGTGATTTATAACCAGAAGAGATTGCGAAGCCTGGATAGATACTGAGAAGAAAGGATGACCCTTTGCAATATGCCTTCAGCCATGCGAGGATAAGGCTACTCTTAACTTATTTGTATGTAACTTCACATAATAGTTACGACCCTAGAAGATCATCCCTAGCACATAATTTATATGTACATGTATGTTGGTTCCGTACACTGAATTTTGCAACCTTTTTTTGATAGACTTTTGGTTCAAGTAAAAAATACGTTGTACTAATTTTTGTAGAGAAAATCTGCTTAAGAAAACGTTTTGCGGCATCAACTCTTGTATCAATGATCTCACGAATAAAAATCTGAAAATAGAGGTTATAAACCTCATTTGAGAATTATGAAAACGTCTCTAGTTGTTTACATTAGCATGCCGCATTTATCGAGCAGAAATATTCTGACAGCGCTCAAAGCGAACCTTACAGGTAACTGGAAAGTTTCAGAAACACAACTTCACATTTCTCCCACATATGATACTTCTCTTTATTTCTACACAATGGAAGAGGGCTAGTCTCAAATGAATTGTTTCCAACGAAAGCATGTCAAAGCGGTAGGCATTTATCGGCATACATTTTTACAGGATGGGCAGTCTAACATTTTTTTTCATTAACTCTTCTGATGTCCGTGGAAAATATGTATAAAACCAAAAAGCCCAGCCGTTGACTTCGTGGGCAATCAGAAAAATGTTCCTTTCCCATTTTCCTAAAAAATAATAGCACTTCGAATATGCTTGGTTTTGTTAGTACCAGGCAATGCAACGCTTAGATGGAGATTATTGGAAATATTATTATAGGTGAAAGTAGGGGTACAGTGGGTAACAAATTCACAACCATAATGTGGTACAAGCAAATATGCACTGCGGCAGATACAGCAGAGTACATGTACAGCTGCCGGGACTGCAGAAACTACAGAGTGCTGAGCTGCTGCAGAAAATACAGAGTGCTGAACTGCTGCAGAGACTGCAGAGTACTTGCTCTGCTGCAGATACTGTAGAGTTCATGTAGTACAGCAGAGACAACAGAGTACAGCACTGCTGCAGATACTGTAGAGTTCATGTAGTACAGCAGAGACAACAGAGTACAGCCCTGCTGCAGATACTGTAGAGTTTATGTAGTACAGCAGAGGCAACAGAGTACAGCCCTGCTGCAGATACTGTAGAGTTCATGTAGTACAGCAGAGACAACAGAGTACAGCACTGATGCAGATACTGTAGAGTTCGTGTAGTACGGCAGAGACAACAGAGTACAGCACTGCTGCAGATACTGTAGAGTTCATGTAGTACAGCAGAGGCAACAGAGTACAGTACTGCTGCAGATACTGTAGAGTTTATGTAGTACAGCAGAGGCAACAGAGTGCAGCACTGCTGCAGAAACTGTAAAGTCAGCCAACTAAGAAATAATTAGAGCACGATTTTATATCATTATAATCAGGGATTAATCGATTGTTGCAGTTACCTGACTTTGCTGCCAATATTTGGCCAACTAATATCATCATTCCCCTGCAATATTTGGCCAACTAATAACATCATTTCCCTGCAATTGTTGGCCAACTAATAACATCATTCTCCTGTAATATTTGGCCAACTAATAACATCATTTTCATGCAATATTTGGCCAACTAATACCATCATTCCCTTGCAATATTTGGCAAACTAATAACATCATTCCCCTGCAATATTTGGCCAACTAATAACATCATTCCCCTGCAATATTTTGCCAACCAATAACATCATTCCCCTGCAATATTTTGCCAACTAATAACATCATCCCCCCCCTGCAATATTTGGCCAACTAATTACATCATTCCCCTGCAATATTTGACCAACTAATAACATCATTCCCCTGCAATATTTTGCCAACTAATAACATCATCCTCCTGCAATATTTGGCCAACTAATAACATCATTCCCTTGCAATATTTGGACAAGTAATAACATCATTCCCCTGCAAATTTTTTATATCATTTATGTTCGAACATCTATCATTCCTGGACCTAACATCGGCGCAGTAGAAGTGTCAACTATGGGGAGTAAAATATCACATCTGTTAGATTATTATGCATGCAAATAATTATGACAATTTACTCTTCGGTGCTCCGTTAGCCCGTCGTGTGGATGAACTCCATCCAAGCGCAGCCCAAATGACGCTTCTAGAGGTAAAAAGGGCTAAAAAGCTACCGAATCAGACCCCCTTAGGGATTAACGAAGACCGATTTGGCAAACGAAGACCGACGAGTGAACGTTTCTCTCGTAATGGCAACCTATCAATCATATCAAGGGCTGCAAAAACAGCCTCCGTCTTTTAGTAAATTGGAATCACCGTTAATTGAAGTCCAAGGAATGTTCCAATGGAGTGTCTGAAAAACAGGTCGAATGGAGGCTCGGTTCTTCTACCGTCGAGCGTCAAGCAAAAATCGGGCATCGCTGTGGAAATAGAAGAGGAAGTTGGTTGAGGAAGAGGAAGTTGGTTGAGGAGGAGGAAGTTGGTTGAGGAGGAGGAAGTTGGTTGAGGAGGAGGAAGTTGGTTGAACCGAGATGCAATCTTCTTCCCATTGAGCTCCGCTCTCTATGATGTTGTATTTATGGAATAAAACAGTTCTTCACTAAACCATCTTTCAAATCAACGACCCATAGTTTGTCGACACAAATGACATAATTTATGTATGTTCTTATCAATCATATGTATACATATCTGGTTCAGTTAACCACAAAACCTGTGTTCACCATCAAATAGGTTAGTTTAAATTTTTCCTTATTGGGACTGGGTCACGGCACTTCAAAGAGGAAACAGGGATGCCCAGCACAGAGTAAGGGCCATCCCAAGACGAAGGGCTGAAGGGAATCAGAGTGACAGTGTCTTGAATGCGCAACAATTGATAACACGACGAACGCCTGACGGCTCCATCCCATGCCGTGGCTGAAGTGTATGTAAGAAAACAACAACAGGATTTTTGGTCCAAACTGGGTTGCCTTTTGATAGTAAGAAGATTAGTTCTGAAGTAGAACGTCTGTGGTCCAAGTGGAACCAATACAAGTTGATGGCAATAGTCGAACGAATTGAGTATAACCTGGAACCGAGTAAACTCAGGAAAATAGCATAAAGGAGAAAACCTGAACAATTTCTGGTGAACCATCCTAGAACAGCGTGCCTGCCTGCACCGACGGCCTGTAATGGATCTTGGCTGCGAGCATCCGCTTTAGGTGCCCTCAGGCCTGGCAGAGGGAGGCTGCTGCTGCGGCTGCTGTCGCGCTGCGGCAGCTGCTGCTGCCACTCTGTGGCTGCTGTCGTGCTGCTGGGCTGCGACTGCTGCTACGATACGGCTGCTGCTGAGCTGCGGGCTTCAGTTGCTTCCATGCTGAGAATGTATCTTGCTGCGAATGTTGCCGCGCTTGAATGTTGCCATGTTTCGGCAGCTATCATGCATTGGCTGCTGCGGTACTACGAGTGCTACCAAGCTGCGGCTGCTGCGGTGCATCTGCTGCTACCAAGCTATTTGAATGACTGCTACAGCTGTTGTTGTTACACTGCTGTTACTGTAGTGGTCTGAGGCTATTGCTAACGACTGGACGCTGAGATAAAACAGACGAAAGCCCGCTGAGACATAATAGACGACTGGACGCTGAGACATAATAGACGACTGGACGCTGAGACATAATAGTTGACTGGACGCTGAGACATAATAAACGACAGGACGCTGAGATAAAACAGACGACTGGACGCTGAGACATAATAGACGACTGGACGCTGAAACATAATAGTTGACTGGACGCTGAGACATAATAAACGACAGGACGCTGCGATAAAACAGACGACTGGACGCTGAGACATAATAGACGACTGGACGCTGAGACATAATAGTTGACTGGACGCTGAGACATAATAAACGACAGGACGCT
>SDVV010042022.1:0-10380 GCA_016164225.1 Gammarus roeselii | reverse complement strand
ACATGTTTGAATCTGCTACAAACAATGGGGCCGCCGTGCCCGAGTGGTAGTTAGCGTATCCGACTGCAGTGTCAGCTTCTGGTGCTACATGTCGCCAATTCAAGCCTCGGCATGGACACAGAGGTCTTGTGGCGAGGAGATTGGGCGCGTCCCCCGTCTGTGTCATCCTAACTTAGCCATCCTCTTAATTAGGGGGAAACGGTTGAATGTCTATACATACGTCTATACATACAAACATTCCGAGTGTGGTTCCTTAATTTACTTCTCCTTGCATGAGTGGAGATTTATCGCCCACTTTTTCTCACATGTCGGTTTACGAGACGATTTAACATTTTTTCAACACGGTTGGTTAGACTTCATTGAAAATGACTACATTTCAATTCCATTACCACATCAAAATCCCAACTGGACTGACATTTCATCCGGCCTAGAGGATTGTGGATACAGTTTATTTTTCTACGTTTTTTATTTATACCTTAGCGCATTAAGATGGCCCTCTGCTTTTTGGTGCGATTTCGGCGCTAGTGTCACACTGGTAACTAATTTTCAACGATCGGTTATCAAACAGCGTATATTTACCTACACAATTAGGTTAGTCTGACTACCTACCTACACTAAGTAATTAGAAAGTCTAGTATTATTTTCCGTCTTATAATTCCATGCCGGAGATGGTGGTGAGAAGATTCATCTAACTTTTTTCCGGGATATATATATAATGTCTGACAATTGATCAGCTATGAACATTAGACATTCATCCATGAAAAGGTTATCTATATTAAGAAGTGGTCGAATAGTTGTTGAATGTGGCTTTGAGAGTATTGATCATGCAAGATACAATATACATCGAACTTCTATCAATATTTAATAGAATTACATTCTGTGAAGATTGGCACTTATGTAAATGATGGAATAAAATCGCAGCTGTATTCATGACATGTAGCAATCAACAGATAAGGAGCTATAATTCAATCTATCTTACATATGTGGTAGGGAAAACCTTGGAACGATTTATCAAAACAGGAGCACACTTTGCTACCCCACCAATATTCTTTATTTATTTATGTCAATATTGTTATCGAGGTAAACGATGAAATCGGAACTGGTGACTAAGGTTTTGAGGATTAGGGATTAAAAATTTATTTAGGTATGATGACATCTTGATAAATTACAGAAATATCAGAATACTCAGATGATACGTACCAAGTCTTCTTCAGCGTGTGCTATTAGTGAATTAAAAAAAATCGGTACAAATGAACGTATGATAAATAGTAGCACTTTATAACTGGAAACGTGGCCAGGTGGATCCGCAATATTGAAAGTCAAGCAATTCTAGTGATCTATGTGATTTTTTCGTAGTTCTTCCAGTAATTATCAATATCATACAAATCAGTTGAGTACTGTCGTTGAGTAAAGTACTACAGTGGCGTCAGTAGTGATCTCTTTGGCCTGTGTGTGCATGGTTAACTGACATTGGTCGGTTTTAAATCTGAAGACCACTCACAGCCAAACGTGAGCGTCTAGACGATGGCACATGCAATCGTCTAGACAAGAGTCGGATACTATCTTATTTCACGATTAGTTACCATAGTCATATTGTAACTGCAAAGGCAATGGAAGACTAAAACTTCGATATCTCAGTTAAATAAATAGGTTAAACTAAAGTGAATATTTTCCACTTAAAACTGGTTCATCTAGTCGTTGTTGTTGTTGTTTAGCCACAGCTCCTCCTACAGTGAAAGAGCCACGGCCGCTAATAACCCGAAGGCACGGATACCCACGGACAAGGGCTTGTTGGGAATATTACAACCGGTGCAGGTCCCTATGTTAGAACGATACCACTTAGGAAATTGATGCTGTCTCGCGGGTGTTCCCACAGATCCCGCACCGGCGTGATGTTATGATTGAGCCTGCCAAGCCCAATGACTGGGCATGACGTCATGATATGCTTTACCGTGTTGGGAGCGCCCTTGTTCCACAGGCACAGATCGGAAGGGTCGTTCCTAGTCTATTCTGGCATGCCTAATGGGCCGTGTAGTGTCCGCAATTCTGGCTCGGCAGATGAACCCTGTCACTCTGGACGACCTCAAATCATCCACCTCCACCTCCGGTGGGCGACTCAGTAGAACTGTGTAGGCTCTATGGTCAGCCACTGCAAGAGCTGTAAAGTGTGTGTGTATCTGTTTGTGCATAGATGTGTTGTCTGTAGAATGGGGAAAGGTGGTTTAGGGGAAGTCGAAGTAGGCTGCCGGTGTGCTATGTATGTTCAGTGGGTCCGACGTGAGTTGACTAGGTTTTGTTTAAATAATTGTGTCCTCCTCATATCAAGAAGTTGTTTGAAAGGCTTGTGGGAGACCATTCAGAGTCACTTTGCAGTGTGTAGAACTCCATGTAGCATACATCTTACAGTGACCATACACATCCGCATACACATCAGCATACACATCCCCAACCAACTCCCGAAGTCCTTGCCACTGTGTCATCAACTATCTTGCCGTGCCTTTGCTCCATTTCCTCGCACCGTTCTAATGTCACCCAAATGTGCTGGCCTCACGAACACGATCACAGAAAATTACACGGCAGTATTGCTGGAATGCCAGGGATAAAAACACTGTCGTTCATGCATCACTCATGCGCTGGATCATTAAGGACGAAAGGCTCGCAGTGAAAATAAGGAGATTGACACTTAGAATAATAGGAGCAGATTTCAGTAAGCCTCGCTGCCCTGTGAGGAGATAATCGGGTCTCTGCTATATTACGAGCCTCGCTGCGCTGTGAGGAGATAATTGGGTCACTGCTATATTACGAGCCTTGCTGAGCTGTGAGAAGATGAGTGGGTCTCTGCTATATTACGAGCCTCGCTGCGCTGTGAGGAGATAAGTGGGTCTCTGTGCTATATTACGAGCCTCGCTGTGCTGTGAGAAGATGAGTGGGTCTCTGCTATATTAGGAGCCTTGCTTTGCTGTGTGGAGATAAGTGGGTCTCTGCTATATTACGAGCCTCGCTGTGCTGTGTGGAGATAAGTGGGTCTCTGCTTTGTTATGTATGAGCTATTTACTGAATTCCCGGCCCCCTATAACGGCAAACACTCATCTCAGCCTTGACATATGAACCCCGTCAACCCAGAGAAACATCGCTTGAAGATGAACATTCATGACAACATCACAGTCGTGTGCAAAGCTGCGAGAAATAGGGTTCGCTTTAAGAAAGTTTGTATTTACTCATAAACACATCTGGGTACAGAAATATGCGTTCAGGGGGATTGCACACTTATGTGGTTATGTCTGCTCCCTGAGTATGCTTACTCAGGCCAACAATATGTGATGCACCTCGCAATCCACATTCCGGGTGTAATGTGGATTGCGAAACCTTTAAAAATGAACAAAATATATATTTAATAGACTCATTTTGCATGAGTATTAAAAGAAAGCATAACCAATATCTATTGAACACTCAACCTACCAACCTAAATAAACTTGGCACAACAAATTTGAAAGCTTATCTGGTTTCAAGAAATCAATGATAGACTGATATAACTGTAAAAATTGTGGAAACAACCAGATTCGGTTCAAGGTCCTCGGATATGCAATTAATATGTCGTTGCACATATCATTATTTATAAATCGAAATTTCACCGAACGTTCAATAGCAACATTAATCATGTTTGACATCATCTAAAAGTCTAGATAGTCAATGACAGAAATAAATAACAAATTCCACTTAACCTTTACTCACTAGGGAGCTCAGGGGTAACAGTAGTGTATAACGGAGCCAAACGGTCCTGTGAAGGAATAAGATGGGGCATAATTAGCGGTGGGGTCGGGTTGGCCGGTGTCAGCGGCACGAGGCCGTATGTGGTCGGAGTCACTGATAAGGGCGGTGGGCGACGCGAAGGAGTGGAAGGGGGGCGATGGGCATTCGGCCCCATGCTGTCGAATATACATTGGCAAGGCTTATGTTATGAACATTTTCATTTTGTTTGGTTTGATATTTATTGTATTTATATATGTTTGTTCTTCTTTAGATGGTTTTACTGGGGTATAATTGGTCATTAACTGTTGCTCGTTATATATATACATATATATATTTTTTTATTCGGTTCTGGTAGGAATAGGGTTATAACAAATTTCGGGGTGGGGTGGGGGTCGGGTTGGGGGTAAAGGGATCCGCTTGGCAAAAAGTTGGATGCGCTCTGGCAAATTAGGTGAGACTGCTCTCATCGGTTATTTGAATTGTATTTCACCATGACTGATTTGTCATTATTTCTCTATTATGAGTGTATGTTTTTTATTATATATTTATGGATGATTTAATGTTTCTATATATTTTTCTGTAGATATATGTTTATATTCATATCTAGTTAGGGCATAATTGACTCATTCGGAGGTTAGTTGGTGGGGTTTCTTGGCAGTTGAATTGTGATATTTTGTGTGTTATGTTCGTTTACCATTATATATTGTTTATAGGAATAGTATGGTAGGTATGTTTTATAACTCGATTTGTAGTCTTATTGCAAATCGAGTCGTTCATTTCATATGTATATAATATCTGTAGGAATAGTATGGTACAATAACTTGGTAGTTGGCGAGTTGATGTTAGTATTTTGGGTTGATGCAGCAGCTTCGTTACGAGAATCTGTATACTCTACAATGCATTATCCAGGTTTGAACCAGATATATCGTTGTTATTCCATTGACACGGTGTTCCACTAGTGTAAGTAGATGAACGATACGGATTTATTGTAAGTTATTATATTGTGTTATGTATTCTTAGTAATGATCGCTGATTTATGTTGAACTTTGAACTTTGAATCTCATACAGTTGAAGCAATTTTTTAGGATAGTTTAGGTTTGCATCTTCCATGTAGCACAATATTTCGGGCACAATTGGTCGGTTAGATTGCATCATTGTGGTATTTTTATGTATATATATATGACATTCTGTTACAATCAAGCTGTGGTTACTTTAGGTAAAGAAGAATTATTTTAACCCTGTTTTGGTTTGAGTTATAGGAAAATTTCATCAAATTTGTATATACTATAGCGTGTTCGTGTAGAAGTATTCCACATCATTAATTATGTGTTTCAGTTGTGTAAATATGTCACATACCTTTGCAACTTAGTCACGTTAGTTGTTTGGTTGGTTACATGCTAGTTTTTTTTCTCGTACACCATGCTTTTTAATTTATGTTTAGGGTATGGTAGAGATTTGATATTCTTGATTTATTATAACTCGAGCGTTTTAGTATATTTCATTCAATTTGTCTGTTCTCTGTTGAGTTTCCATCTTCGATGCAAGGTATTGGGTATTTTATAAAATTATAGAAATATTAGGCTATATAACTTCTGTATCTGCAATGTTGAACAATATTTCGAGCATAATTTAGTTACATGTTGTATAATTTTTGTGTTTTATAAATCTTCTAACATCCTGGTACAATGTTTGATGTGAATAATATAGATATAGAAGCTTCGTTTTGTTACGAACTTGGTCTTGTTGTTAGCTTATTGTATGTATATTGTAGGATCATACTTCAATATTTAGGAGGAATTAATTAATTAGTAGACCGGTTTACTATGATGGATACCCTTAGTGTATTAAATTTTTTAATGTAAATTAAAGCAGAGTAGGGAACTACGTAGTTATTTTATTATTGATGTAAGATTTTTTCCACGATAATCATAGGGATGTATGTTTAAGAGGATTAAATTCGCACTGAACCTGTGTGGAATTTCATCATTGAACCCTAGCAAGTGTGTAGTTTAACGTTTTAGAAGACGATTTACTGGATGGATGGGTCCTGGTGTGGAGGCGGCTTACACTCTCTGGTGGTCATTTGGAATTCGTCCATGTTCAATTTGAATTTGTAAGTTTATGAGGATATTGGTCTTAACTTCCATGGGTTTGTTAGAGAGATTATCTGACAAGCTGCTGATCGTTGCTGTGATTTACTTTGTTCGTCAGTGAACAGAAGCCCAACTTTTTATGGCCACACTCTTTGAGACTCATGTTAGGCCCATTCATAGAACTGTACCTGTGTATAGATTCTTGGTGATGTCTAGGATGTGACTTTGCTCGACGTTGTTCAGAGATGATGAACTAAACAGATGCGTGGTATATCTGAGGTATTGTACCATGACTGGGTGTTACCTCTGAATTTGTTATATATCAGTGGTAGATTGCTGAGAAGTGACCTAGGAAGCATTGTAGAAATCGTTGTTTTGACTCAGTGGGTTATGATTTGTCCCACTAGAGCCATCGCATCAGTTAGGTCTAGGATTTTGTCATAGATTTGAACGGAAAACGGAGGATTGTTACTTTATTATGCATAAACTCAGTGTTTGTTTTAAATGTCAGATTTTTTTGGTATGACTGTTATGCTGTTATGTTATTATTATACGATCTTGGTCATGAACCAGATCCCGTGGGATATTAGTGTAGGATTTATCATCTGGGTGTGGAAAAATAAACCGTATATAATAGTTAAGCAATGATACTCAGACCATAGTAGAGAAACTTATTTAGCCATTTTATTGCTGTTATACGTTTTTGGACGGTTATCATAGGAATATAACTGTATTTGATATAAATTCGCCTAATTTCATGGGATGTTGGGTATAAAGTACGCTCAATTGTCTTCTCGACATTGGATTTGGGTCCGGTTCCATATCGTCTTGGAGAACTAATCTACCAGATTTGTGTAGTGTTAATGTTAAAATTCTTCAATAATTTAATGTACATCTGAATTATGTTATCCGCTCGCATGTCTTTACTAGATGCTTATTCCCGCATGTCGTACTTAAATAAATGTTTGTGATCCGTTTGCTGTTTATACATTTAGAAGTTAATGATAAGTTCAAGCTTTGTAATGAGATTGCGTTCCAATTCAGAATATCTGACATATTCGAGCATTCACCAGATCCACTGTAGCATTTTCCACCATAGGTTTGTGATGATGGCCGTGAACCTAACCCGTCCTAACCTATTCTAACCAACTCTACCCAAGGATATTTTTCCCGTTTTCATTCAAACATCATGTATTTCCTCATTGATTTAGGCTTCATTCATAGCAAATCCATCTACTTGACTTTGTGTTTTTACCAATCTTTCCCAGTTTATTTACCTAGATATATATATTTTTTTCACTTTGCTTGTTACAAGTCTCGTAATTTAGACTAGTTTCAAGTAATGTTAGATGATCGCTCGTTAGTAGACTGTAGAGTTCAAAACGTTTATGTAAGCTTACCGCATATGTCAGTGATTGTTATAGCTGTTAAAGCGTTAACAAGTTTTGTGTATGGTTTTAATGTTATAATAAGATTTTTTGTTGATGTAATGTTGGATGTGTTGCTCCTACCATTTTCGTCTATTAAAACGAATATTGAATAAATCCATTCTACATATTTACTACAGATTTGTAATGTAAGGTCCGTAGTCAACAAGATCTAGGATATACATCATGCCTAAGGTACATAATTAGCGAAATATATATCATTGTACGACAACATACTGTAGATCAAATATCAATGAATGCAAAATGGGTTGCCATTCACTGCCAGATGCATTAATACCTAACCTAACGTATTATGTGTTTTTATTCAAGTTTGATGATTATGTATGATATTGATATGTATGAAACTGTCCACTTAGGCTGTATATTTATTATATCAAAATCAGTTTGCAAACACTTCTCCAATTTGATCTAGGAAATATACTTTTGCAGATTTTTTGATTCCAGAATTTTATCGATATCTCCAATACATGTTTGAATGAGACTCAGCATGTAAGATCCTTGAGAACAAATCCACTTCATTTGTTGCAAGGTTTTTTTTTTAATGTGAATCAGTTACACACGATAAGAGAGCAAATCTCGAAATTGATATGATCCAAGCGGAAAATCATCATCATGGCTGTAATAAAGCTGGGTTAGTGGAAAGCAAATTGTACCGATGAACAAACGAAAATCTGGATCGTATGCAAAAATTTCTCAATTATGAAGATCAGGATGACTTTGAATTGGAGAAGTTTTGAATAATTAAGGTTCAAGAAGTATAAACAATACATTTGTGGACTCACGGGAACGGAACAGCCTTTGGTATTTGCATCAAAGATATGCTAGAATATATGAAGGATTTTGAGAGGAAACTTAAATATTGTAATGATGGTATGGTTGAAGGTACGAACCATGCTGTTTCAAATCAAAAAATGAGGTAGATTTCATTGATGATGCCAATAAGGTCTGTAAATAACGCCAATAAATACTAATAGAATTATGTAAATCCTCAATTAAATGTATATATTATCCTAAAACTCAAATATTATTCAATGAGTTGCAAAAATAGTGTCAGTCGGAGGTAACATCGAATTGTTGAAATTAGTAGTAGAATATGTTTCAAGGCGTGAAATGATGCCATAAACCTATCTCGAGGTAAATGATCTAGATGTGTTACAGATAGGTAGGATATAAATCAGAGTCCGATCAGATCTTGAAACGAAGTCATCGTCAAGAATATGAAAATTATAGGAAAGAAAAGGCAAAATAGAGTTGCAAGTCGTCAAAGGTTGTAAAGTCAAGTGAAGATATTGAAGTATACTAAGAAAAACATAGTGTGAGACCATGTGTCCGTTTGTATGAAACTGGATACAAATTTGAATTACTAGTAGCATTCAATCCATCCAAGTTTGAAAATGGGGCCTCACTACTAACTAATATGGGTCGAGAGTGGTAACGAAATAGATAACATGAATGGTAAAGTGAAATTTAGAGTCGTCTGGAGGGCTTTATTTGTATATATCAATGACTTAATACCATTCATAAGGTTAGGTTAAGTGAGGTTTTGATGGGTGTGAATAACATGTACTGTATGAGTGGTGTAGAATCGTGTCAAATCAAAAATAATATGACTTACCTCTAACATTCATACAATCAAAGTTTACTCAATCGAAGTTGGAAGAGTGTATTAAAAACTGGAATGGATAGATCAAAATGTAGAGCCAAGTGGAGATAATTGATATGTATAATCCTGAATCAATGATTGAATAACACACGTAAGCACGAAAAAGATCACGAACGATGACACATAATTCTTTGTTAGGTTAACCACTGGAAGGTATAACAAAAATGTCGAGCCAAGTGGATAGATTTGATATGTATAAAGCAGGAAGCAATGACTGAATATCATATGTAAGAACGAAACTTGAATAAAAAATCAATAATTATAGGTTAGGTTAGGTTAGGATGACTAGATCTTTTAATATTACATGACGTTAAAACTGAACCACATTAAATATCTTGGAACAAAAAGAACGGGAATTAGTTTTATTAGAAATCACAAATCGGAAGAAAAATGATACAGATGGTGAACGAGCCTGTATATTACGGCAAATGTGTGTTTGTGTCCACATGGTGCCACCAACTACCCTGGATATATGCATTGTGTTGGCACATGTGCCGGCATAGTGCCAGCACAGTTGCTGCCAACGCCCTGTAAATGCGTACACAAGCATGTATGAGTGTATATGGTGTGTGATATCAAAAAGCTGTGTAAAATAGAGTCATGGGGAGTTATTTGATATGTATATCGCATACAAAAATAATGATTGAATATAATACATAACCATCAAACTTGATTGCAAATACATAATTTTTGGGTAAGATGGTTAGGTTAGATTGCCTAGGTTTAATGCATCTGGCAGTGTATGGTAACCCTTTCCGCTCAAATGTGTGTAATGCCTTCATGGTGCCGACACATGCGCTAACGACCCTGTATATATGCATTGTGCCGACACAGGTGCCGACACAGTGACGCTTACCATCCTGTATATGTGCATTGTGCCGGCACATGTGCCGACACAGTGTTGCTAACGACCCTGTATATATGCATTGTGCTGACACATGTACCGACACAGTTACGCTCACGACCTTGAATATATGCGTTGTGCCGACACATGTGCCGACACAGAGACGATAACGACCCTGTATATATGCATTGCTAGGATAGGATGATTATATTTTTGAACCTATCATCGCGTATAACTGATCCACATTAAAAAACTTGCTACAAATAAAGTAAATTTGTTCTCAAGGATCCTACCTGCTGAGTTTCATCCAAACATTAATAGAAGATATCGATAAAATTCTGGAATCTAAACATCTGCAAAAGGATATTTACTGGATGAAATTGGAGAAGTGCATGCAAACAGCTTTTGATATGATAAATATACAGCCCGAGTGGCGAGTTTGATCCATATCAATATCATATATAAGCAACAAATTTGAATAAAAAAACATAACTATAGGTTAGAATAGGTTAGGTTAGGTATTAATGCATCTGGCAGTGAATAGCACCCCTTTTTGCATTCATTGATATTTGATCTATGTTG
>SDVV010042021.1:0-10380 GCA_016164225.1 Gammarus roeselii | reverse complement strand
GTAGGGAGCAACTCTGCGAAACATACGTATTGACTTCGACTTCCCTCTCTGGTCTTATCTTTATTAGCGATATCAAACCCCCTCGATGAAGAGTATTATTTTTTATCTGTAGGATTTATCATCAGGGTGTTTTTTTCTCTGACCTAGTGGGTCCTAGACTATTGCCCTTAGTACACATTTTAAATAAACGGATACCTTTAGGAGAAGTTTATGCAACACTTCCAATTCTAACCTTGTAACCAAAACTTTGTTCATAGTCTTCAGCGAGCTTTTCTCAACGCTAGTTTTTTAATTATGGTTGCATGTTTATGGCATCGAATATTTTCTAGTTTTTTCTTACAGGCGCCAACATTACGATTCACTATATTCCCGCACAGTTCCTATATATACATCATTCTCCTAGCACACAAACGTTTGAGATATGATTTCCTCTATTCATGTTTCTTTACCAACAATTTTGAAGCAAAGTCAGATAAACATTTTATTTAATTGTGCAATTTTACACTTCTTATACTTGATACCCTTTCATTACCCATTTGATAATTCGGTTACCTTCAACTTTAGCAGGTTTTTCTTCACGTGACATCTACTCATAGTCACTATCACACGTTTTCATATCACTGTCACTGGTATTCATTCCACTTCAAGTATCTATCGTTTTCCCCATATTTTCATTATATTCCATTTTGTCTAAGGTTTGGGTGTACTCCCCCCATTTCACCCAATCTTTAAACGTTCTACGTTTGGATGTTAGTGGCATCGCTCTTTCTTTACTGCTCGCACCCTGATGAGCGCTGTTTATATCATTATTTTGGAAACCCAAGTACGGTTTATTATGTTTTATCAATTCACCCGTTGCATCCTTAGAACTTGTATTTCCTCGTTCATTTTCAAGATTATCATATTCAATATAATGGTGTCCTGTGAGATGACGCCAAAACCCAAACGTGGAGCTTGATTTGCATAGTTTTATCTCCACACTGCAAATAACACATACCCCCGCATTATCCTTTCTGTTAAAATACTTCCATATCAAACTTGGCGACATCCTTCTACACGGAAAGCACTTCGTGAACTGAATGAGTACAAATCTGAGTCCAATTTTATATATACTTTTACACGCATATACAGGGGCGTTAGCATCACAGTGTCGACCCATGCGTCGACACACTGCATATATACAGTGTCATTAGCCTCACTGTGTCGGCACATGTGTCGACACAATGCATATATACAGGGTCGTTAGCCTCACTGTGTCGGCACATGCGTCAACACAATGCATATATACAAGGTCGTTAGCCTCACTATGTCGGCACATGTGTCGATACAATGCATATATACAGAGTCGTTAGACTCACTGTGTCGGCACATGTGTTGACACAATGCATATATACAGGGTATTCAGCTATTGCAACGACTGGCATTTCTGGCAACCGTGTATATAAAGTGGGCCATTCTTTGGCAGAAATGCCATTGACTGGCATTTTTAGCAACACGATGCAAGAAAGTATTGTTTACTATCACATTACTATACTAAAGGTTTCTGAACACTGCGTAATCCTCGTATTTATAGAATAATGCAAATTAAATTGTTTATTATAATTGTCGTATAACATTTCACGAACAAACATTTCTCTTGACGTATATTCGACGATTTTTTTTTCATGCATGTAGCCATGCCTTGTAGCCGGGGCGTTAGAATCTTGCTACCGTATCCACCGCGTATCATAGATGGCGACTAAAAGGGCGCCCCGTAGCCGGGAGTCGAGTCGTGCTACCGTAACCCCTGCGTGTCGTAAAAGGCGACGTCAAGGGGCGGAGGGAAGGGGCTAGGAATCCAGTTCTCTGCAAAACCCTTCCTGAAAGACGGCAAGACGAGCGGGGGGTCAAAAGACGACTCAAGCTATACCCCATCCTTCCACAACAAAATCACAATCTTGACTGAGCAAGATCTGATCGGACTCTATTTTTTATCCTACCAATCTGTCACATCTAGAACATTAACCCCCTACCCCAAGATAAGTTTATAGCAATGTTTAAACTTGTCATGAGCGTCATTTTGTGTTTCGTTTCATACCGTGAAATATATTCTTATACTGATTTCGAAAATTTTATGTTACTTCCGACTGATACGATGTATGAAATTCATTGCTTAACCTTTGAGTTTTAGGATAATATAAACATTTGATTAAGGACTGATGTGGTTTGTTACTGTGATATTAGTATTAATTACAGATCTTGTTGGATTCATCAATACTTTCTAACTCATTCTTTTGATTTGTAACAGCGTGGTTTGTACATTTAACCATACCCATCATCATAATGTTTCAGTTTTCTCTCAAAATCCTTCATTTACTCCAGCATATCTTTGATGCAAATACCGAAGGCTATTCCGTTCCCTTGAGTCCACAAATGCAGTGCTTCTTTTTCTTGAACCTTAATTATTCAAAACTTCTCCAACTCAGTCACTCGGATCTTCATCATTGAGGAATTGTTGCATACTTTCAGATTTTCTTTTGTTCTTAGGTAAAATCCGTTTTCCCACTACCTCAGATTTACCTCAGTCATGATGATTGTATACTTGGATCATTTCAATTTCGAGATTCGCTTTCATGTTTACCTTGAACTTTGTTTTGCTACATATGACTGTAATTCGTCGACATTAGTTATTCAAATCCGACTTCATTTTTCCTTCATCCATATGTGATTGTTATCTCCCACTCTTTTGATTCTTATTTTACATATTATGAGATAACTGATATTTTCAACACCATTCAATATTTGTTCGATCCGACTCGTATCACCTTCGGAGATTTCTCCTTCCAAAACACGTTAACTAATTTTTACCACGTGAACATTCAATGTTGTCTATTTGTGGATGAGTCGTCCTGCTCCTCTTACGCTCAACATAACACTGACTACAATCTCGGCATGCAGCTTGCTATTATAATGCGATTGCACGTTTTTTTTTGCAAAACATTAGGCCTATCATCGCTCGCCTTGATCATCGTCTGTGTATGTATGTATGTATGTACGTGAATAGGGGTGTGTACGTATGTAAATGTTTATGTTCAAACGTATGTACGTATACATGGGTTAAAAAAAATGATGACAAAATTTAAAATTCAATACAATTTTAAAATTCAAAATTTCAATAAAATGTCACTTTTTTTGACGCCCGGACATAGCCAAGTCTGTCTATTGAAGTGATAACTTGGCTACTAAAGAATGCTCCGGGCATCGAAAAAATGTAAAATTATAATGAAATTTTAATTTTTAAAATAGTACTGAGCTTTAAATTTTGTTACCATTTTTCTCAACTCCTGTAGACGTACATACGCTTGAACATACACATGCACATACGTACACACCCCTATACACGTACATAAATAGATACATACACACATACATACATACAAACACAGATGATGATCAAGGCGAGCGATGACAGGCCTAATGCTTTGAAGAAAAAAAACACGCAATCGCATTATAACAGCAAGCTGCATGCCGAGATTGGCGTCAGTGTTACGCTGAGAATAAGAGGAGCAGGATGGCTCACCCTCAAATAGACAACAATGAATGTTCACGTGACATAAATTAGTTTACGTGTTTCCGAAGAAGAAATCTCGGAAGATGCTATGAGTCGGATCGGACACATATTGACTAGTGTTGAAAATATCAGTTATCTCAGAAGGGGTAAAATAAGAATCAAAAGAGTGGGATATAACATTCATACATGGATGAAGGAAAAAGGAAGTCGGATTTGGGTAACTTAAGTCGACGGGTTACAGTCGTACGTAACAAAGTTCAAGGTAATTAAGGAAGCGAATTTCGAAATTGATATGATCCAAGTGGAAAATCATCATGAGTGTAATGAAGCTGAGGTAGTGGGAAACGGATTTTACCTAAAAACAAAAGAAAATCTGGAACGTATGCAACAATTCCTCAATGATGAAGATCAGAATGACTTTGAATTGGAGAAATTTTGAACAATTAAGGTTCAAGAAGAAGAAGCACTACATTTGTGGACTCAAGGGAATGGGAGAGCCTTCGGTATTCGCATCAAGAATATTCTGGAAAATATGAAGGATTTTGAGAGGAGACTGAAACAATCGTGATGATGTGTATGGTTGAATGTACGAACCATGCTGTTACAAATCAAAAGAATGAGAAGGAATGTATTGATGAATCCAGCAAGACCTGTAATTAATGCTAATAATACAGTAATAAACCATGTCAATGCTTAATCAAATGTTTATATTATCCAAAAACTCAAAGGTTAAGCAATGAATTGCATACATCGTGTCAGTCGAAGGTAACCTCGAATTGTCGAATTCAGTAGAAGAATATGTTTCACGGTATGAAACGAAACACAAAATGTCACTCATGACAAATTTGAACATTGCCATAAACCTGTCTTGGGGGGGGGGGTGATCGTTCTAGATGTGTAACAGATTGGTAGGATGAAAATCAAAGTCGGATCAAATCTTGCTCAGTCAAGATGGTTATTTTGTTGTGGAAGGATGGGCTATAGCTTGAGTCGTCGTTTGTTCGAAAGTAATGGGGTAACGGGGGTTGTAATCGGTGCTAAATGAAAATAAAACTGAATAAACCTAAAACCACGAAAAATGTGTGACGACACATGAAACGAAGTCATCGTCGTGAATATGAAAATTATAGGAAAGAAAAGGCAAATCAGCCGTGCAAGTCGTCAAAGGATGTAGGGTCAGGAGATATTGAAGTAAATGTGGTAGACCTAGTATGAAACGAAGTGTCCGTTTGTGTGAAACTGGATACAAATATGAAATACTTGTAATATTCAAACCATCTAAGATTGAAAGTCTGGCCTCATTGCTAACTAATATGGGTCAAGAGTCACCACGAAATAGAAAGAATGAGGTGAAAAAAAAATTAAGAACCGTGTGGAGGGGTTCATATGTATATGTCAATGACCGAATACCATAGATAAAGTTAGGTTAGGTTAGGTTTTTGATTTGACACAATTCTAAAGTGTTTTAGAATTGTGTCAAATCAAAATCAAGAATCATATAAAAATAGCTATGACATTCAAACAACGATGTATTTACCTATGAAATACGGAATGAAATTTACTAGATCAAAATTGGAAGTGTGAATTAAAACTGCAAGGATAGACCAAAATGTGGAGTCAAGTGGAGATATTTGTTATGCATTAATCCTAAAACACTAAAAAAATCATATGTTAGCATGACAAGTCCTTCGATAATACATTATTCTTGGATAGAATAGGTTAGGTTAGGTTAGGAAGATTTGATCTATTAACCTAACATGCCGTGGAGCTGATCCACACTAAATATCTTGTAACACATGTACCGACTTGTAACACATGTATCTGTCGACACATGTACCGACACAGTGAGGCTAACGACCCTAAATATATGCATTATGTCAACACATGTTCCGACACAGTGAGACTAACAGACACTAGGCCGCATCCTCCAGAAAGAGGGGTGGCCGACGACAAGGCGCACCTTACACCCTCATACGCTTATTCTCACACAACTTAGCCCTTTTGTGCTAAAGCGTCCGGCCGGATACCCTGAAACATACACTTCGGGTCACGAGTGTAGTCCGAGGATCCGTTGTCAGCAGCAGGGCCCGACAGTTTTCACTGGTTTACCCCCGCCGCGTCATAATGGCCGGCATCCTCCCCACTCACGACCATCCTGACAACGGGATGCCAAGGGCGGGAAAGCACATCAGAGCAGTCAAAATCTATCCATTTACAACCATTCTCCACTCCCGCCTGTTTATTGCACGCTCTCTCGCTACTTCCACTTACATGTCTCTCCTTCTTAACGCCTGTTTCACACCATCCATCCACCCAAACTTCGGTCTACCTCTAGGACTGCGGCCACTCGCCTACGCATTCATCGCCCTTTTCAACAATCTCGTTCGTCCATCCTCTCCATGTGCTCGAACCATCTCAAAACACGCAAATCCACTCTGTCCTCTAACTTCTTCACCATCCCTGTTCTGATTCGAACTACGTCATTGGTGATCCGATCTCTCAGCGTTACTCGAGTCATACTCTTCAAACATTTCATCTCGAAAACATTCAACCTTCTTCTCTCTTCTGTTCTCACCCCCAAGTATCAGCTCCGTAGAGCACAGTTGGAACAACAACATCCTCATACAGCCCTCTCTTTGCTTCCATCCCCAACGTCCTTCAGCTCATTACACCCTTCAGTGCACCCAACACTTTACACCCCTCCTTTACTCGCGCCTTCACTTCAGTTTCCACTAGTTCAGTCGTATGTAACATGTGAGCCCAGATATGTATAACACAACTTCCTCCAGGAGCTCTCCATTTAGAGGGACACTAATTTTGCTTGCATCGACAGTCCTCAAGCATCTCATTACTTTACTCATGCCCACGTTCACTCGAAGCTTCTTCCTCTCACACACTCTTCTAAACTTAGACACTAGCCTACATAGCTTCTCCTCTGAATTCGCAACCAGGGCAGTATTATCAGCAAATAGTAACTGGCTCAACTGCCAACTTCACCCATTTGCTTCCAACAGTTTCAAACCACGAGCCAGCACACTCGCGTTCACCTCCCTGACCACTCCAACCATAAAGAGGATGAACAGCAAGAGAGACATCACGCAGCCTTGTCTCAGTCCCACTTTCACTGTGAACCAATCACTCACCTCGCTTCCATCTCTGAAACATGCTCGGCTGCCAACATAGACAATCTGCACCGCTTTCAACAGATGTCCGCCCACTCCATACACACGCAACACCCTCCACAGCGCTTCCCTGTCAATCCAGTCGTATGCCTTCTCCAGATTCATTAAGGCCAGGAACACATCTTTTTCTTTGGCAAGATACCTCTCACAGACCTGTCTCACTGCAAAAATCTGATAAGCACACCCTCTAACACTCATAAAGCCACACTGTCCCTCTCCATTCACGTAGCCCGTACAGTCTCTAATCTTTTTGATCAGCACTCTCCCGTACAACTTACCAACCCCACTGATACCTGATACCTCTCGTGTTAGAGCATTCATTTTTTATCTCATTTGCCCTTATATAGCGGAACAATGCAGGCACTGCGCCACCCAATCGATACCAAGCCTGCAACAAAACACAAGTTCAGTAATCTCACCAACCATTCGACAATCGTTACTCCACCCTTCTTCAGGCACTCGGTCGCAACGCCATCCAAACCAGGGGCTTTCCCTGCTTTCATCCCCTCCAACTTTTCCTGCACCTCTTTCCTGGTAATGTCCGCCACAAATCTTTCTCCCAAAACTGGCATCCTTGACATTCAACAACTCATCATAACACTAGGCCCACATTTTCCGTACATCATCTTTCACCACTTTCAACATTTTTCACCACTTCCTCCTTTCCGGTCTCTCCCTTTCTTACCTCTTCACCTCCTTCCAGAACATCTTTCTGTTCTCTTCAAAATTCTGGCACAACCGTTGGCCCTACCTGACATCAACGTCCCTTTTGGCTCTCCTCACCACTCGCTTTACCTTGTTTCTCCTCTCTTTGTAGCTTTCATAAGTCACCACCGACTTCATCTTCAACCACTCCTCAAATGCTCCTCTTTTCCGTGCCACCGCCAGTTTGACCTCCTCGTTTCACCACTCGCAACCTTTCCTTCTGCATCCGCCCCCACGGCACGCACCACACACCTTCTTCGCACATCTCAGCAACGCATCCCTTAAAGTCTCCCATTCTTCCTCCACATCTCTTAGGTTCTGTCCTCACACGTTGTCATATTCTTCCCCCAACGCCTGCTGAAACTCCTCGGCTCTACTTCTCACATTCAGTCCACTCACTTTCACTACATCTCTTCCTTCTCCCACTCGTTTGTTGCCCTTCCACTTCTGCTCCACTCATAAACTACCTTCCACCAGCAGATGGTCAGTTACTCCTCCACCCTCTCCTCTCAACACCCGCACATCCAACAGCCTCCCCACCACTCTCCTCGATATTAGCACAAAATCTATCACTGCTCTCTCCACCACTGCATCACGAGCCTCTTTACCCATGTGTACTTGTGGATAACTCGCTTCTTGAACAAACTGTTTCCGATTACCGACTCCTGCTCCATACACAGACCTATCAAGTTTTTTCCATTGTCATTTATACCGGGAACGACATACCTTTCGATCCCATTCTCCACCACTACATCTCCAACTCTCGCATTTAGGTCACCCAATACAACAACACTGAAATGACCTCAAAATCTCAATACACTTACTCAGGTCAGTCCAGAATTGCTCCCTCTCCTCATCACTCCTCTCGCTGCCAGGTCCGTAAACACTCACAAATACCCATCTTTATACGCCTAACTCAACTTTCACCCACATCACTGTTGAGGACACCTCCTTCCATTCGGTGGCGCTACGAGCCAACCGATCACTCAACATCAGGATCACACCTTCTCACGCCCAACCTTCCTTCACATTAGACTTTCTTCCACTTACCACACCAAACTCACATCCGTCCTTACCTTTCAATTTCGTCTCACGCAGCGCCAACACGTCAAACTTCCTCCTCGCAAACATCTAACCAATCTCTCTCCTCTTCACCTCATTCGTACTACAGCCACGCAAATTCAGCGACCCTAACAATAGGGTTCGGAGAGGCGTAAGCCTCTCCTCCCCACGCTTGTCTTGCCCCTTCGCTCCGCCCCTTTTAGTCGCCTTTTACGACACGCAGGGGTTACGGTAGCACGAATCTACTCCCGGTTCCGGGGTGCCCTTTTAGTCGCCTTCTACGACACGCGGTGGATACGGTAGCAAGATTCTAACGCCCCGGTACAAGGCATGGCTACAAGCTTGAATTAAATTTAAAAAAATCGTCGAATACGTCAAAAGAAATGTTTGTTCGTGAAATGTCATACGACAATCATGATAAACAACTTATGTGGCATTATTCTATAAATACAAGGATTACGCAGTGTTCAGAAGCCTTCAGTATAGTAATGTGAAAATAAACAATACTTTCTAGCATCGTGTTGCTAAAAATGCCAGTCAATGACATTTCTGCCAATGAATGGTACACTTTATAGAAAAGGTTGCCAGAAATGCCAGTCGATGCAATAGCTGAAGACCCTGTATATTTGCATTGCGTCAACACATGTGCTAACACAGTGAGGCTAGCTACCCTGTATATATGCATTGTGTCGACACATGTGCTAACACAGTGAGGATAACGACCCTGTTTATATGCATTTTGTCGACACATGTGCTGTCACAGTGGGGCTAACGACCCTGTATAAATGCATTGTGTCGACACATGTGCTATTACCGTGAGGCTAACGACCCTGTACATATGCATTGTGTCGACTCATGTGCTGACACTATGACACTGACGCCCCTGTATATGCATGTAAAAGTACATATAAAATTAGACTCAGATTTGTACTCATTCAGTTAACGGAGTGCTTTCGGTGTAGAAGGATGTCGCCAAGTTTGATATGGAAATATTTTGACAGAAAGGATAATGCGATGGTATATGTTATTTGCAGTGTGGAGATAAAACTAAGCAAACCAAGCTCCACGTTCGGGTTTTGGCGTCATCTCGCAGGACACCATTATATTGCATATGATAATCCTAAAAATGAACGAGGAAAAACAAGCTCTAAGGATGCAACTGATGAATTGATAGAACATAATAAACCGGACCATGGTTTCCAAAATATTGATATAGACAGTGCTCAACAGGGTGCGAGCAGTAAAGAAAGAGCGATGCCACTAACATCCAAACGTAGAACGAAATGGAATATAATGAAAATATGGGAAAACGTGGGATACTCTGAGTGGAATGGATACCAGTGACAGTGATATTGAAACATGTGATAGTGATACCAAGGAGATGTCATGTGAAGAAAAACCTGCAAAAGTTGAAGGAAACCGAATTATCAAATGGGGTAATGATAATGTATTGGTATAAGAAGTGTAAAATTGTTCAATTAAAAAAATGTATATCTGATTTTGCTTCAAAATTGTTGGTAATGAAACATGAAGCGAGAGAATCATGTCGCAAACGTTTTAGTGCTATGAGAATTATGTTTATTTCGGAACTCTGCGGGAATATAGTGAATGATAATGTTGGCGCCAGTGAGAAAAAAATGAAATATTAGATGTCATAAACATGCAACTATAATTAAAAAACTAGCGTTGAGAAAAAGCTCGCTGATGACTACAAACAAAGTTTTGGGTACAAGGTTAGGATTGGAAGTGTTGCATACACTTCTCACAGAGGTATCCGTTTATTTAAAATGTGTACTAAGGGCAATAGTCTAGAACTCACTAGATCAGAGCAAAAAAAAACACCGAGATGATAAGTCCTACAGATATGATGAACCGACAGCA
>SDVV010042020.1:0-10380 GCA_016164225.1 Gammarus roeselii | reverse complement strand
GGAAAGAAGCCGTATAATTTGTTGATTGTGATATTTGGCTGAAAGCCTGAGCTAGTTTGTCCGCGATGTCCGCGTATGAAGAATAGACAGTGTCTCCGTCCGACAGTATGTGGATAGATCGCTCGGGGCGACCTTGGATACGTCTTTTTTTTCCCCACTAGGGAAAGAGGGGTGTTTCGATTGATTGTATTAACTAGTTGGGTCCAGCTTGCTTGCTTCTTCTCCACGCTAAGTTTGCGGAACACGGCAGCTTCCCTTTTCCAGGCTACTCGGTTCCTGGGGGAACGTGCGCGGCGGAAGGCCTTGCACATTCTGTCATGCCGATCCCTCGCTTCTTGTACCTCCGGGCACCACCAAGGTTTTAGGAAAAAGGTTGAGGGTACATATTGGGGAATGCATGCAGTAGCTGCACTTTGGAATTTTTCATACAGATGTATGATAAGCCCCGGTGTCAGTGAGCCCCCCACTGACACAAGCCCCGGTGTCAGTGGGGGGCTCACCTCTTTGTGCACCAAGGGGGGGATGTATCTACAAACTGAATGGGGGGACGGTGGAGGAATCTTCTAACTCAAAACGTATTTACACAAAGGGACAAATTAATGTTGGTGGATAACGAGGACACCACGGGAAGGCGGGTGAGCCTGGGATACCTCCAGGGGGTATCCCTCTGAGGTGCTTTATTGCTCTTGCTCTGAAGAGATGATAGTCAATCTCTCCAATTTAGTTGAAAACTTTAACCGTTACGAGACGCTATTTGGTCTCGGAACAATATTCAGCTTAGAGCGGTGACTGGCTCTTATTTTGATACAGCAAAAAAGTTTCTATACCTTGGAAACTTGTAAACTTTGGATCTTAGATGCGAAGAACAGTATGCGATGTTAATTTTAAAATCGGTTAGTTGTCCGTCATTGGTTACAATACTGCCTCTGCACAAAGCTATTATACTGGGAAAATTAAAAAATCAAAGAGATTGGCAAGACAGCTTAGATTACTTCTGAATCCATGTTGGATATTCTTGATTAATCATTTTTATCTAGGTGGTAGTTAGGTTATTTTTGTATCAATCAGTGTTTCCAAGATCTTGTCGACTGCAGAAGAGACTGATTGGTCTGTAACTATCTGGATCTTCCCTGCTTCCCTTCTTGGAAATGACTATGTTTGCCCTCTTACAATCATCTGGGATGCATCCAATACTCCCAGATCTGTTAAATATCCGTCAGTGAACAGCAAATGATTTTGGAAAGATTCTTTAATATTCTTGGGTGCAGATCATTTGATCTTGTACATTGGTAGATGTTACATTTATGAGCAGCTCCTGTACATCATTGATACAAAAACTAATAATTCGCAGCTATTGCAGTTGTTCATACAATTCTACTTCTGGGAATTGTATCTTCATTGGTGAATAAGTTAGCACAACAGCTGTTCAGTATATTCAATATGTCCGTGTAGGTTGATTTTGGAGCACCTGCACTGTTTTGTATAGGTCCGATTCTATCACGAACAAAGTCTTTCCTTCATATATGCATAGAGCGTTTGTGGATTATGATGGACCATTCCAGCCACAGTAATCTCATTTCTCTTTGTGCTTCTGACCACTATGTATAGCCGTCTTGCAGCCTGCTTGAGTGCTTGTAGGGATTCTTGAATGGGATAAGTTATGTGAACTAGATACCATCTCTCCCAGTGAGTAATGGCTTTTTGAACTTTATTATTCAACCATGCAGGAGTAAAAATTTGTATCCCTTTTATTGTAACATGTTGCTTGCTTTCTTGTACTACTTTAGTCTCTAAATAATACATTGCATTCCTCTGCAGTCTTCCCTTCAGAATGAAGCCCAAAGTTAGCACTTTGCTTTCATCTTGCAGGCCTTCAAAATTGACACATCTGAACAAGCAAAAATATACCTGGTTCTTCATTGTCATTTACACCTGAACTGCCATACCTCCCAATCACATTCACCACCACTACATCTCCACCTCCTGCATTTAGATCCAACAGTACCACCACGTGGCATTGGCCTCCAGGACTCTCAATAGTTAATAAACTCAATGCAGACTTATCAAAAAAAGCTCTTGCACCTTGTCACTTTTCCAGCTACCTGGTTTCTAAGCACTCAAACACGCATTCTTCTATAAATAACAACTTTTAGCCCTATCCATCTAGAGGACATTTTTCCACACAGAAATGCTACAAGCCAGTCTATCACTCAACAACACCACAACTATGCTGAGGAAGAGGTGGTTACTTGATTTTTAATTCTAAATTCCTAGTTGTTTGAAATATTTTTGTATGTGTAGCTATTCTGTACACAGTTGGGCTCTAAACGTTTGGTGCTTTTCATCAAAGTCCTTGACCTCCATATTTATTCCTGCATGGTCCCCTCATTAGACACCCTGAGACAGATCTATAATCTAGAGACCATTTTTCTTTGTAGCTAGGTTTGAGTTTAGACAGTTGAATAACATGCAACAGGTGCAGCTATGCCATTCCTACATGTGTATATTTACTGTTATACACCGTTCCTTCCTTTCCTTAGGTAGCATTGCTGATGATGAGTTTGAACAGATGAACTGTATTATTTTTTTAAAAATTCATTGCTTGATGGCTCAAATTGTAGCCACACAAAATTATCTCTAAATGCAATATTAAAAAAAAACATTATTACCAAGTTCAAATGCCAATCAATCAAACATAAATGACACTTGCTAGCATCTAACGAAATGTCTCATGATACATCTGATAAGGCCAGTAAAAATGGGAATATATATTTTGTTGGATGGATGGTGAGTTATCACGGCTTGACTTAGATATCAGTGTAAAGCTGGCAAGAGAGCATGCATGAGACAAGAGTGATTGGTGAATGATCTTGATCGGATGAATAATGACAAGGTTCTAAAGAGTCTGCACTGGCACAAAGGTCGGTGTGCCATGAGACAAGCTGGTTGCAGAAGAGCAGGCTGTTATTACAAAGAACAAGAGGAAACCAGCCATTGCTGCTTGATCAATGACTCATTGGTCCTTTATGCTCAATCTAACAATTTAGTGAATGGCAAAGTTCAACCACAAACTCTGCACAATAAATGGGCAAAGTATATGTGGGCATCTATAAGTTGAACAAATGGATGGTCATTAAAATGGCCACCCTCACCACTCCAAATGAATATATTGTATTCAAGTAAACTGACTTTTACTTTCATAACAAAATGATGAATATAACATTTATAAATGGTAACAGGATTGGCAAGATTGTGCTCCTCACTTTTTTGTATCAGCCTAACTTAGTCATCCTCCTAATCAGGGGGAAACACGGCTGTATGTCAATATTTACATACGTAGCTACAACACACACATAGCTACTATTTTCAAGTGGACTTGACCTTTTGAGTTATAGTACCTTCACAGCTTGTGTCTTTAGCTTTGTTCTCTTGATCATGTCAAGTACCCTGCCTGGGGTACCAGAAACCACCTGTTGGCCTTGCTGCAGTTTCTGCACATCCAGTGCAGCCTTAGTACCACCAATACATGCATGACACTGCACCGACAGGTAGTCTCCAAGTGATTGCACCACCTATGGGAACAACACCATTGTATTAGCAGGATACAGAAGCAAAATAAAATTTTAGGCTTAGTATATAATAATGATGCAATGGACACTTTTCACCACACGATTTCAAGTTAATATAAATTTGGTTCGGAATTTCATGGTCATACTGCTTCATAATGAAAACTAGTTATAATTATAAGATTTTTTCCATACCATTATCAATTTTATTGATGCAACAAGGTGGCAGTATCAATAAATTTTGGTGGAACTGGTTTAGACAGGTATCGGCATATGGTGAAGGTATCAGTTTGGTATTCAAAATATAAATTTATCATTATTATTATTATTATAGCTAGGTAAATTTTTACAATTAGAATACTACAATTTGCATTTATCATCAGCTGTTCATCATGCTGATTGGTAAATAAAGAGCACCGTATCTACATACATACACAATTCATGCTTCCCATGGTCAAGTACTTCAGTTATACATTCATGAATTTCTGATTTAGCTACTACATTTAGATTTCATTCAATTAGAATTAATATTTTTCCATCATGACTCATGGCCATGACTCATGTCACTAATCATTCATCCCCTGAGTTAATTAATAAATAGATCTCAATCTGGAATATTATAACTAGCAAATGCCCTTATCAAATATTCCTTTTACTTTGTAAAAGACAGTCTCCATGGCCAACAGGCCTGACCCCTATTACTATTTAGCTGTAGAAGTAAACTTTTCCCAATTTAATTAAATTTTCCCCAATAAAACTAAATTATGCATAAACAAAACAAAAAACATTTTGCCTCCCAACAAAAAAAATAGTGGATTGGGCTTTTCTAATAAACCCAGTTTTTTTTCCAACCCTGTTATCAAAGGGATTGGAAACTTTGGACGGATGGTACAATTGGCAAGGAAGAGTGTGGCTTTAGGAGTGATAGAGGGTGTCCTAATCAAAATTTTGCAGTGAGACAAGTTTGTGAGAAGTACCTTGCAAAGGGAAGAGGATGTTCACAAGTGTTTACAAGAGTAGGAAGGCAATAACAGGCCTATTGGCCCAAACTAGGTTGTCTTTTGATAGCAAGAGGATTAGTTCTGAAGAAGAACGTGGAAGAGAGCTTTGTGTGCAATTTCTGTTTTTAATAACAGGAAAGATACGGTTTAGCTATTCATCGGCAATTTATGTAGAATATATCGAGCCGCAACTTGAACGTTTCAATTGTATTGCTGTTTACAACCTCCGCTGGAAGTTTGTTCTATTCTTTGACAACTCAAAACATGAAGAAATTGAGCGTGACGTTGAGTGAGAAATGCTTCCAAACTATTTTGTATTCATTATTCCTAGTCACTCGGTTTGTATCTAGAGAAATAAGGCTTGCTTAGTTGACTTTTTTTCTTAACCTTTATACTCTTCCACACTTTGATCATGTTGCCTCTGACTTGACGTTTCTCTAGCAAATAAAGATTGAGTTCACTTAGCCTGTCTTTGTACGATTTATTTTGCGGCAAAGGGATGAGTTTGGTAGCTCTATGTTGAACCTTCTCAAGCTTAAAAACATCTTTTCTTAGGAATGGAGACCAGAATTGAACTACATACTTGAGATGTGATCTAACAAGATAGTGCGGGATATCATACCTAGCATTTTGTTGCTTTTCTTGGCAGCATCGTTACATTGCTTGCTACTTTTCAAGTCATTACTAATGATGACACCTAAATCTCTCTCTTCTGTGTTGGGAATGAATTTCTTCTGGACATTGGATATTCGTGTTTGAGGTTATGAGGACCTATGAGCATAATTTTTCATCTGTCTACATTAAATTTCATTTGCCCCTTTTCTGACCAATCAACAATTTTGTTCAAGTCTAGTTGACTCTGCTGACACTCTAGTTCAGTTTGCAATTTTCCTCCACTCTTATCATTGTCTGCAAACTTGCTAATGTTTGTATGTTGTTATCGAGATCATTAATGAATATTATAAAGAGAACTGGCCATAGCACGGATCCTTGAGGCACGCCGCTTGTAACATTACATCAGGAGGAGGGAGCTCCATTAAGAGCAACTGGCTGCCGTCTGTCCATAAGCCAGCATTTTATCCAGTTGTTAAGCTTGCCTTGAATACCAATGCTGTGCAATTTACAAATTAGGCGCTTGTGGGGGACTTAAACAAAGGCCTTTGGCAAGTCAAGGTAAATGATATCGATTGGAGATTTTGTGTCATGAATTTCAATAACATTTCTGAAAAAGAGTAGCAGATTTGTAAGACAGGAACGATAGTGTCTAAAGCCATGCTGGGAGTTGCAAATCAGTTCGTTTGATTCTAAGATTTCTGTAATTTTATCCCTTATCAAACTTTCCATCAACTTGCCAATGACTGAGGCGAGACTAATTGGACGGTAGTTGCCGGAACACTTTTTGTCCCTCTTTTCAAAAATTGGGGTAACATTAGCCTCTCTTGATTCAAAGGAGCAGGTGCCATTTGTGACAGATAGGGTGAAAATGTTTGATAAATGTTTGGTAATTTCGTCTCTATAGTCTCTTTGAGAATTCTATGAAGAATTTGGTCTGGACCTGGAAATTTGGTGACTTTCAATTTATCTATATATTTAAAGTAAGTTCACTGTGCTGAAGGCTCAATTCATTATGCCACTATGATATTTTCAGAATTAGGAATATCCTGATTCTCTAATGTAAATAAATACAGAACAAAAGTATTCATTAAGTAGAACACTCATTTTGGTGTTGTCCGTTATTTGCTCACCAACATCGTTCTCAAGAGGACCAATTACAGATTTTGAATTTTTTAGCTCGAAACATAACTAAAAAATGTTTCGGATTAGTTTTGGCATTGATGGAGATTTCATTTGCATAATCTTCCTTCTTACGTTTCAGGACCCTCTTAAGATCTCGTCTGCTAATGTTGCATTCATTTTTTGCTACATTGTCATGTGGATGTCTCTGTTTCATCGAGTTCTTTGCTTGTGTTCTGCACCTCTGAGGATCTGCAAAAAGCTTACAACAGGAAAGCGTTATGGAGGGTCTAAGGTCTGTATGGAGTGGGCAGAAATCTGTTGGTAGCAGATCAGTTTCCTTATAGGCAGCAGAGCATGCGTCAGAGAAGGGAGCAAGTCAAGTGCTTGTTTCACAGTGAAAGTGGGTCTGAGACAAGGCTGCAAGGTCTTGATAGCTTTTCAATCGCCTTCAATGATAGAGTGGTCTATGAAGTGAACAAAAGCAAATTGGATAATGGCTTAGAGCTGTTGGGAGCAATTGGGCAGAGTTAGCAGTTGAGATGATACAGTACTAGTGGCACTCAGTACATAAGTTGTCTTGGCTAGAGTCAGAGTTTGGCTGAGTGTGTGAGAAGAAGAATCTGCCAGTTAACATGGGTAGCTATGAGTAATGTAAAGAGATATTTGTGGAATGTTGCTGCAAGCAGAATCAGTGTCCTCCTAAATGGAGAATTTTTGGAGGAAGTTCAGTGTCTTAAGTACCTGCATTCTCAAGTGGAGAAGACTGAACTGGTAGAAACTAAGATGAAGGTGCGCGTGAAGGAAGGGTGTATTGCTTTGGGTACACTGAAGAGTGTGATGAGCTGTAGGACGTTGGGAATGGAAGCAAAGACAGTGTTGTAGGATGGTTGACCCAACTGTGATCTACAGTTAGCTGAAACTTGGGGATGAGAGCAGAAGAGAGAAGGTTGACTGTTTTTGAAACAAAATGTTTTAGGAGCTTGGCTGGAGTAATTCTAAGGAACAGGATAAATAACAACATTATTTGAATTAGAACAAGGATGGTGAAGAAGTTAGAGGATAGAGTGGAGTGAGGATGGATGATGTGAGATTGGTAAAAAGAATGACAAAGGAAGAGATAAGTGACTGTAGGCCTGGAGATAGAGCAAAATTTGGATGAATGGTGTGATTCAGACATTAGGAAGGAGAGACATTAGTGTGAAGGTCGCAAGAGGTCATGCAACGGACAGGCAAGAGTGAAGAATGGTTGTGAATAGATGATTTTTTGATGCTACCCTGATGTTCTTTCAAGCTCTTGGCATAGCATTGCAAAACGAGATGGTCGAGGGAGTTTGAAGCTGGTCACTATGATGCAGCAGTAGTAAATCAGTTTTACTGTTGGGCCTTGCTGCTGACACTGACCTTGGACTGCACTCCTGACCTTGAAAGCATTGCAGGGTCTTCGGGCCAAACCCTTCAGTGTAAAAATGCTAAGTTTGTGTGAGTATGTGTATGAGAGGAGTGTGAGGTGCAACTTGCCGTAAGCTACCACCTTCAAGAGGATTTCAGCTTAGTGTCTGTATCTGTCTCTCTCAAATGGAACAGACAAACCAGAATCCACTAGACAATAAAAAATCTTCCAACACTTCACCAGATTGGAAGGGAACAATCTCCCTGTGACAGAATACAACTGCAGCGCCCTAAGCCCTTCTCCATAGCCCACTCCACCCAGCCTATCAATTTCTCTGGACCATAGCCTCTGAACACACCCACAGTCTTCTTTCACCAAAATATCCCACAATCCACACACAGGTAGTAGTCCAAAATGGATCTTATACAAGTAGCTAATAAACAAGACACCATGAAAACAGATCTCCTATTGACAGTAGAGCAAAGCAGACTGGTCATCAGAGTGGAAGCCTTTCTTACAACACAGCAGCAGCTTCGAGTCAACAAACACACCAAGTGCCTTCAGGAATCAACAAGCTCAAGTAACACACCATTCAAATTTCATCATCAAACTATCCAAATACAGATATCACTTGTAGAAACACTAAAACATACTTGTCCGCATTCAACGAGAAATTTCATGGACAATGACACAGATTTCACCAAATGCAGATCTTTTGCATAGAAGACACACCCTGGCAACCTGCTTGTACACCCTGTGGGGAACTCAAATAAACTTAGAAATCATCAGCCAAAGTGTTCCACTTACAAACCACACCCACTGCACCATCTCACCCTTGCAGCCCCCCCCCCAGCCATGTCAACAGGGCATGCAGGCATGGGAGGCAGTGTACCTTAGCAAGCCAGCAATCGAAAAGAACCACATGGCACAAAAACTGCAGCAGGGCGCTGGTTCAGCTGCACTGAGAAGTTTGACAACAAAACACTGGAGTGTCAACAATTGCACACAACTGACAAAACAAAATCAAATCAAATATGTGTAGTAAAACTTGTACAACACCCTTCCCAACTCCTCAGCCAAGGCACTCTTGGAGTCACAAAGGAAATTGCACTGCACCACATCAGAGGGCAAATGATTCCAGACCTGCACACAGCATGAATAAAAGAATCTGCATTTATAGGGTAAGGGGTCCAATGTTGACGCACCCGGCCCTATAGTGACGTAACACCTATAAAAAAACTTCACAGAGGGAACAGTTAGAAGTAGATTCAATCTGATTGCAGCTAAAATAAGTTTATACATCACGTATCTATAGTAGAAATTTTGTTTTGAAGTTCACAAATCATGTTTTCTTCATTTTCTTTAGCAAAAGCTATGTAATATGTTTTTAAATAATTGCAAATTACCTCCATTAAAAATAATTATTTATACTTTTTTTGTGCAGGACAATTGTTGGGTATCCCAGGTAACCCTTCAACACTGACACAACTTATTAAAAAAATTTGGGGAAGGGAGGGGAGGGTGCATCAACATAGGGCCTCCCTAAAAGGAGGGTCCAGTGTAGACGCACATTTTCAAATCGTTGCAAATAGATCTTTACCAACACAAGCATAACATAGAATAATAGATCTTATTAACAGTGGCTATAAGGTTCATTTAGCTTGTTATACTTTCTGGGTAACACTGTGTAAACACTGCATCAACATAGGGCCAACCTGGGTCAACATAGGGCCAGCAGAGTGCATCAACACTGGACCATTCAGACTGTAAATGTCCAATGCGGATCAGGGTTACTCCAAAATAGTCACGGGGTCATGGAAAATCACGGAGTTGCATATACTTCACAGCTCACGCGGCAGAGATGTTGAGCGGGGGAGGGGGTACAGATGAGTATAGGCATAGCGGTGGAAGCACAGACCCTCTCACCTCAACTGCAATCCAGATACTGAAGTGCGCAGAGCAAGAAACCTTTTTTCAAGACTGCCGGTTTCCAGGCAGCGGCGTAGTTTGACAATACGCTGCTGCTTGGCAGCGGCGTGCTGCATAAAGTCGGCTTTATAAACTTTAAAATATAAAAAATAACATGCTGGGGTCATGAGGTGCATGAGCAGTTGCCAAATAAACACATATTTGACAATTCCTCAGAAAGAAATTTCAGGACAAATTTTCAGTAATAAAAAATATATCAAATTAAAAGTTTCACACATCATTGGGTACATAATATGTACCCAATGATTCCATCTCTTCAACTGTTTGACCTATGAGCATTCATGTGCTACTGTGTTAACATAGTGCCAGGTGCGTCAACATAGGGCATTACAGAAAGTGTTGACGCACCAGGTTCCCCCCCTCCCCTTGACCATAAAAAAAAGTATGAGGATATCTTCACAGACATTAATCAAACGATGACAAATTTTCTGATTGCTTAGGTCTATATTGAACATTCTAGGCCTTACAACCAGACATCACAAACTTTTTTAAAATGAAAGTGGCAAAAAGTGCGTCAACATTGGGCCCCTTACCCTAGTTGATACAACAGCAAGGAACCACCAGCTTGAAAGAATGCCTAGGTCTCTTACCTTTGCCTTTGCAGCCCCCTCCAGCAGGACCACATCAAGTGGGGAGCAGCAGAGCCGGGGGAGGCCAGCACAGCCATGCGCGCCAGTATGCTGCTGAGAACAGCAAC
>SDVV010042018.1:0-10380 GCA_016164225.1 Gammarus roeselii | reverse complement strand
TATCAAGCATCTCAACATAGCTCAACATTTTGATCTAACATTTGCTGTTTTAATACACTCTTCCAATTTTAATTGAGCAAAGATCCCCATTTAAAACGTGAATTGTTTGAATGTTATAGGTGTGTCATATTATTTTTGAATTTGACACCAATTTTGCATCACTTTCACTAGTTACAAGCATTCAAACCAACCTAGCATATCCTATCTTAAACATGATTTTGTAAGTTATTTCGTCATTGATTTTCACTTTATATATATGAATCTCTCCATTCGGTTCATTATATCACATACACCTGGTTCTTTTTTATTTCGTGGTCACTCTCTACCATTTTATTTGGCAAAGATAAATCATTTCAAACGTTGATTATTTTAATGTTATGAGTAATTCATCTTGGTCACCAGTTTCACACAAGCGGATACATGGTCTCACACTAGGTTTTATTCATTTTTTCTTCTACATCTCCTGGCACTACATCCTCTAACGTCTAACACCTATTATTTTCATATTCAACATCGTTAGTCTTATAATCTGGACCATGACTTTGTTTGAGATGATGCCATAAATAACTTGTCAATTTATATTTTTTCAACTTTATTTGTTTGCTGCAAATTTAGTGCACACTCCCCATTCCCCCACTATTATTAAAAAAACGCCATATCAAGCAATACCCCATCCTTCCTCAACAATACGTTTTTACATGTGTATGTTCATGCGTATGTACGTGTACATGAGTTGAAAAAATGTATCAAAAGATTTAAAATCCAAATTTTCAATAAAATTCCAAAATTTTCGAGGCGCGGACCTTACTTTAGTAGCCAAGTTATCACTTCAATAGACCAACTTGGCTCTGTTGTCCATCGAAAACTTTGAAATTTCATTGAAAATTTGGATTTTATATCTTATTATACATTTTTTAACTCATGTACACGTACATACGCATGAACATACACACGTAAAAATTCATAGTCAACGTTGTGATATTGTTTTTATGTTATCATCTCAAACAGAGTCATGGCCCAGATTATAAAACCAATGAAGTTGAATATGAAAATAATAGATGTAAGACGTTAGAGGGTGTAGTGCCAAGAGATGTTGAAGAAAAAAATATGAAAACCTAGTGTGAGACCATGTATTCGTTTGTGTGAAACTAGTGACGAATATGAATTACTTACAACATTCAAATAATCTACGTTTAAAATGGTTGATCTTTGCCAAATAATATAGTAAGGAGTGACCACAAAGTAAAAAAGACTTGGTGTAATTGATATTAGGAACCGGATGGAGAGCTTCATGTGTATGAAATAAAAATCAATGACGAAATAACTTACAAAATCATGGTTAAGACAGGTTAGGTTAGGTTGGGTTGAATGCGAGTAACAAGTGAAAGTGATGTAAAATTTGTGTCAAATTAAAAAATAATATGAATTTTATATAACATTCAAACAATCCACTTTTAAAATAGGAATCTTTGCTCATTCAAAATTGGAAGAGTGTATTAAAACTGCAATTGTTAGATCAAAATGTTGATCCATGCTAAGATAATTGATATATATGAATCATAAATCAATGACTGTATAGCATACGTAAGCACGAAAATAATCTTGAACGATGCCACAAATAATTCTTGGTTAGGTTGACTGTTGGAAGCTATAACATGAGTATCATCTTACACCACCAACAAGCCAAGCAATCAGAAAATTTAAGATAATACATTCTAGCTATGGCAAATACCGAGTTCAAAAGCAATACACGGGAGGTCGCGAACAACGCTACTACATATGTTCCACGAAAAAAAAGAATTACCAAAACCATTCAAAGAAATGACGCAGCATAAATATGAAAATGGCTGAAATTTGCTCAATCAAGATTATAAAAGTGTATCCAAACTGGAAATAATAGATCAAAATGTAGAGCCAAGTGGAGAGATTTGATATGAACAAAGCATAAATCACTAAAAGAAAATATCTTACATAAGCATGAAGAGTTGGATATAAATACATAATTCTTGGTGAAAAAAGGTTAGGATAGGTACACACACACACCTTAGTGTGAGATGAAGGTTTCTTTTCTGGGAAACTTGATACAAAAACGAATTATTTTTTGTAACATTCAATCCATCTAAGTTTGAAAATGGGGCCTCGCTGCTAACTTATATGGGTCGAGAGTGACAACGGAATGAATAACATGTATGTTAAAGTGATATTTAGAGTCGTGTGGAGGGCTTTATATGTATATATCAATCACTGAATACCATACATAAGGTTAGGTTAGGTTACATTTTGATGGGGTGAATAATATGAAAACTGATGTAGAAATATGTCAAATCATAAATAATATGAATTACCTGAAATATTCATTACATCAAAGTTTAAAATGGAGGTGCTTACTCAATCAAAATTGAAAGAGCATATAAAAAACTGCAAAGGATAGCCCAAAATATAGAGTCAAGTGGAGATATGTGATATGTATAATCCTACATCAAAGACTGAACATCATACGTAAGCACGAAAAAATCTCGAACGATGACACATAATTCTTGGTTAGGTTAACCAGTGGAAGCTATGTAAAGAAATTAGGAATGAAAGCGACAGTAATCAATAGAGGAAGGGATAGGGAAGTGACACAAAGATATATACGTACGTGGCTAAATAGCCAATCCACTTATTTTCACGGCTATCTTGCGAGGCGATCAATGCTACCATAGAGTGGCAGAATAGGATAGCCTAGCGAGGGTAAGGAGGGTGAAGATTTACCAACACAGTCAAAGGAGTTTATGCAGAACTGTCAACTTTGTATAGGAAGGTTCAATAACTGGACTAATACCTCGATAATTCGATAGGGTATATTTACTAAATTTAGGTGAGCATTCGTTTCATCCAAAAGTACCTATCAGGCTTACAATCGCCGATGTCAATAATGTTGCAGCGACGGTGGCTTCTAACGCGATGTTCAACAATATACATTAGAGCTATACATCCTTTCTACCCGACAACAATACACCGTGCCGCGTCGACTCCAATTTGCGGCTCAAAAGTTATAACACCAACCAGAATATTTGTAGAATATGGATTAGTAAGCGGGCATGCGGTTAATGCAAGACACAATAATAGGCATAAATTGAGGGATATTCCTTTCGGTAGCGTCCCGTTGTTCACCCGTACAGCTTCTTCCTCCCTGAAAGGAGAACAAATACCCTAACTAAGTAAACGGCTTTCGACGATTGCTTGCTATTTTCTATGTACCGTATACAGGAGCATATTTCAATGTATGTTAGCAAGTCATTACGATTGTTTGGTAACTCTTGCATCCAGTGTTATGTCACATGTAGACGTACCTCCCACCCTTCGGCTGTCCGGTTCATTGACTGATGATAGTAATTCTGTTAAGTTGGTTTGACGGCACTCCAGGCCTGCTTTGATGGGAACAATAACCCACTTCTGATTGGGTAGGGATTCTGTTGCAACTATGGCAGTATGTTACATTTCTGTACATTCTTCATTAATTTCACCCTTTCCCGTGAACCGACAGGTGCAGAGCCCCGATGCATACCTGAATATGATTACTATGAAATAAACAGATGGAAAACACAAAATATTGCTCAAATCCAACCATGAAGCTGGTACCAAGCAGGGCCGAACGCACGCAAGCTGCTATAAAACATACCTATTATACTTTTTCTACTAACAATATGTATATAACAAAAAATAAATTAGCAAAAGACACAAAATATCCCAATCCAACCCCTAGGACCCACTAACCAGCCACCGAATGAGTCAATTGAACCCCAACTTGATACGGATACAAACATAATATGCACCAAAAAATATATACATAATTATAAGCCATACATAAATATATAATGATACAGACCCTCAAAACATAGATATTATGACAAATCGGTCTTGAAAAAATACAATATAAAGAATAGCTACGAGCAGCCTCACCTGACGAAAATTCCAGAGGCGTACTAAACATTTGCCTAGGGAGATCATTACACCCCACCCCTCTTCCAAAATGAGATTAAGGCATATTTCTATGAGAACCGAATGAATATATAATGAACAAACAGTTATGGCCAAGTATACCCAAAACATTTGTCTAAAGGATAAGAAAATACCTATGTACAATAAACATTTATAGAGCATATAAATTGAATGTTCAAAGCACGAAATACTCCCAAATATATCCGAAAAGCTGAAGCCGAAAGCCCCCGCCCATCCGCCCCCGCCCATTAGCTGTCTTACGCGCCAAAACCTGTTTCAACCCCGCTCGCCTGACTCCGGCCAACCCCCGCCTTACCGCAAATTAGGCCCTATCTGATTCCTTCACTGCGTAAGTGTGACGTAGTAACTACTCATGGACGAATTTTCTTTCGCTTTGTTCTTCTTGGAGTTTTCCCCTGCCTTGAGACAGAAAGATTTTTTTCAATTAAAATAATTCTCAACAGTAGCAAAAAAATCGTCAACGATTAATGACGCATAAAAACGTAGATATTATTTTTCGATTCACTTTGATCTTATCGTAAGTTTTATTCGAAAACTTGATTTGATTGTTTTGTTGAGACAAAATTTTTGAAGTAAAAATTAACAGAAAGTCGATTGATTTGATTTCAGCCTCATATTCACCGGAGCCTCAACGTGAGGCAGAAAGTCGACTTTGCGGTTGAAAAAACGTCTGGTTTGTTTGTTCTTGTTTACACATTAAAGCTTTTTTTATTTGCTATTTCACATAAAGCCAGCAAAGTAAAGCAAATTCTTACACAGACGAAATCATGCGGGATATAATAATGACGATATAAGCTAATCTGCATTGTGATGACATGTTGTATTAGGTTTGACTCATACTAAGAACGGTATACGAGCTATGCAAGTTGTCGTTTTGACCACATTGATTTTATAAATATTCCAACTTCGGTAAATTTTCCGGAAAAAAAGAATGATAATAATATATGAGCTACCGGAAAATTTCTCTTATAATAATCACTAGAGGTAAAAATTCATCTTTTTAAACTGTCATTAGCTTGAAGGTCATCTATCAATTGCAAGACTTTGCAGACTGGTATTTGTCGATGCGATTCCATGGCAATAACTCTCAAGTAGGCCCCCACAGTCCCTAACTAACCTAGTGGGATCAAGCTAGTTAGAAAACAAAGCTCATTTGGCCCTCGTTAGTATGGGAAATACAACCAGCCAGAGGATGTCATACTAAAATACTGATGCGAGCCCAAAAGGTTCACCTTAAATACAACAATAATAAAACTTGCATGCTGAAGGGACACTCTTGATCAAAAGACGTCTTTTCTCTCGCTGCCAACAGGATGATTTGTTACCAGTCATAAATGCGCTCGCCTAAGTCTAAGTTAGAGAAGCAGGCACTCTCTCCTTATTCCAGATTAATGGGAACCGGAAATGAGGAGCAAGAGACCCTTGGCTACCAGGATATAGGGAGATTACTTGGGGATGAATGTGTGTTCTACATGCGCCACGAGTGACACATAATAGACTGATAAAGGAATGCAAATAAAGTAGTCAATATTAGAAAACAAAGTAATTGTATGGTTATAAGACACACCGAGAACCCTTTAGTTTACGCCTAGCAATGAGTGGTTCTTCGCCATTAATGTTTTATTAGTGTAAGGCAGTTAAGGTTTCTATTACTCGTTTGCGTGGCTTGGATGAGGGTCGTTCATAAACCGATCAATCACTTCGTTCTGCAATAAAGGGGACCATTTTGATGACAAATGAAATAGTATTTTCGGAGAGGAGGAGTATGAATGACAAACGAAGTGGATTCAAGTGTCAGCAAAACCACTTCAAATTAGGAGAACGAAATGAGTTTCGTCTGAAGAGCTGTTATTGGTTCTGTTCATTTTACAACGAACTCACACGGTTCTGCATGAAAATGAATCGCTTCTCCTGCTCAACCAACGCAGTCATGTGGTACAGGTCGTGGTAACCGGCTTCTCCTGCTCAACCAACGCAGTCATGTGGTATAGGTCGTGGTAACCGGCTTCTCCTGCTCACCCAACGCAGTCATGTGGTATAGGTCGTGGTAACCGGCTTTTCCTGCTCACCCAACGCAGTCATGTGGTATAGGTCGTGGCAACCGGCTTCTCCTGCTCACCCAACGCAGTCATGTGGTATAGATCGGGGTAACCGGCTTCTCCTGCTCAACCAACGCAGTCATGTGGTATAGATCGTGGTAACCGGCTTCTCCTGCTCACCCGGCGCAGTCATGTGGTATATATTGTGGTAACCGCTTCTCCTACTTACCCAACGTAGTCATGTGGTATAGATCGTGGTAACCGGCTTCTCCTGCTCACCCAACGCAGTCAAGTGGTATTGATCGTGGTAACCGGCTCCTCCTGCTCACCCAGCGCAGTCATGTGGTATAGATAGTGTTAACGCAGTCGTCGTGGTAACCGGCTTCTCCTGCTCACCCAGCGCAGTCATGTGGCGCGGATCAGGGTAACCGGCTTTTCCCGCTCACCCAGCGCAGTCATGTGGTGTTGATCATGGTAACTGGCTTCTCCTGCTCACCTAGCGCAGTCATGCGGTATAGATCGTGGTAACCGGCTCCTCCCGCTCACCCAGCGCAGTCATGTGGTATAGATCGGGGTAACCGGATGAAAGCCCCTAGACACAATAGATGGAGTATACAAACAAATATCGGCTGGTCGTTTGTTGATGACGGTTAAACTGTCATCATCGGTTCAAGATGAACTGTTTTGACAACTCGGCTCATCCAATCCAGAATAAACGTTTCATTCTGACACAAACGGTTCGGTGTCCATGGTAAAAAGTCCTCCACCAAATCGCGAACAGATCATCATGCAAACAATTGAAAGCTAGGAATTACTACATGGCTGAAGTTAGAAGTTAATGGAAGAGATGGTCAAATGAAGAAGAGAGCCTACAACGATGCGAAGTGATGAGCAATGCAACGCGAATGAGGAGAGGAGAGGCAGACTGAAGGGAGAAAAGGGAAGACCAGTGAGGTGGCACGCAGACTGAAGGGAGAAAAGGGAAGACTAGTGAGGTGGCACGCAGACTGATTGTCAAGATCTGAGCTGCGTGAGTGGCTAAAAATGGTGTTGAAGAAACGTTATTTTACACGCATGTTGCTTCAAAGGATTATTCATACTACAACAGACTTGATGTACTGATACTATTTGAAGAACCTCAGAAAATATTACACCAAAAACAATCATTTCTTCAGAGTGATGCTGATCACCCCATAGCTATAGCCAATGATACAGAGAAACGGACACCGGTGTCGAGGACATTTTATAACAGGGCAACGCATATGCCACGCTAATTGTCTCTGCAAACATTTGAGTTTACAGTGAACTGCAATGGCACACTAAATGCAAGTCTGTCATCTTTCATTGTATAAATGTAGTTGTACTGAGGTTGTGAGTAATGGAAGTTGTTTAGGCTAACAAACAAATCTACTTCAGTTATAGGATGATTTATTTGCGGACGATGCATTCCAAGTCTTCATCAAACTAGCTAGGCTTTTCCGACGACATCTCCTGGAAGAAAATCACATTCAACAATATTTTAGAGATTTTGGGATGGCATCAACTTCGTTTTTGGAGACCGTTTACATTATGCATGTATAATCTATTTATCTCGTAATTATTGTGTATAATGTCCCGGTGGTATTATTGACCAGACCATCAACCACCAGACTACATCATTTATAGATTGTTGCAACCAGTAATTATATTTATAATATAATTTGAATTTTGCATTAATCGAAATTGCGTACGAGAATATAACCAAAATCCAGAATTCAAACATAACAGCTCTTCGGTCACCCTTACCTGCGACTCGTTGCATGGCGCGATTCAGTGCAAAACACAAAAAGATGCTCTGGTGTTCATAACAACTTAAAATATCACACATGGGTGGCTATACATTAGCTGCCACTCAATCCACAACTGTAATACAGACCACAACAGTTGTAACCGTCTCCTCGCAGCAGTGACCGAAGCATCTCTCCCCGGGCCACCCCGTGTGCGTCTGTCGGGCTCGCCGGTTCCACAGGGGCTCTTCGGTCCGCCGTGTAACCCTGGTCCCAAAAAGCTTCCCGTTCTACACCTCACCCACCCCTCATTAGCTGCAACCCAACCCTACGTACAAACTTCGTCGTGGCAAAACGACGACGGGTTTTGAAAAGTATCATTTCGAAACTGGTTTTCTACGTTCAACAGTGAGAGGAAATTAGTATATCAATTATCCATCACTCCTCTGATACGCAGCAAAATGGGTACCACGATGGAGGAATCAATCAGTTTGGGCGGATTTAATTATTTTTTAATAGAGATTAGTTTTCTACATGCTCCTAAAATTATCGACCTGGTCAACATATCTATTAAGCGCCAGTCACCGTTGTGAGGAGCAGTAGTTGCTTCTGTGTTCCACCGGAGCCTGTCACCGTTGTGAGTTGGTAAGTTATGGAAGTATAACGTGTTGTCTTTTTGGGAAATAATTACTTGCCATCAGACTCATTCTCATTGTAGGATGCATTAGCATTACATGAACCAGCGGTTTCTATTAAGATATCCCGTGTCCACACGAAACTTTTTCCCGGCAGGAATGTAGATAACTTCAACAACATTTCCAGTCAGCACTTCGACTCATTCATTTTGTTGGCAAAACAAATGCAGAAGTCGTTTGAGGAAGTTTTGGTGTAGAGTCAAGCGGAGGGTGGGATATCTTTGCAATCAAAACCGGAAGGCTGCTTTGTTTCTAGAGACTCTCACAAACAAAAGAGGTTGTAGGTTTCTAGTACTCTAGTCCTGCTGCTACGGGCCGAATCAAAGCCTGACTCAATTGCATGCTCTCTGAATTATTTTTTTCGTAAGCTCGAATGATCAGATAGGGTCGCATGGAGTCAAGGTTTATATTAGTTTAAAATTATGCCAAAAAACAAATACGGGATACCCGACTACATTATTTATAGATTATTGCAACCAATAATTATGATAAGGGATTTCCTGCTAAGCCAGAACCCATGAACGACAATGCAAGAAAGCCACTCCGCAGCAGGGGTTGATGAAGGAGAAAAAAGATAACGGGAGATCATACTGTTATGATTGGCCTCATCTGGCACATGTTTACATACAAAAAGACTTGTAACGAACACTATTTTATCGAGGGGTGCGTAGAGTGTGTCCCTTGAAGCGGTGCAGGACTTAGGCCTGTTTAACCCTTAGCTCAAATTTCATGGATGTCCCTTGCCTGGCATATATTAATTCCCCTCCGTTGTTTGTTTTTACTGAAGCAGGTGGCCTTTTCTCGGATTGTATAACGTAAGAGACATTGACGAATTCATGGCCATTCACAGGGCCATGTGCGTGTCATCGATAGGGAAGGGGAAACTAGAACCTATTACAGTGTTTACCGCAGGGTTATTTCTATTGTTTTAAGATGGGAGGAGCCACAAAATCCGTTATAAGACTCAATTGTATATCTGCCAATGGGGTCTCTGTATTAGAAGGCCCGCCTCTTAGATGACCCAAAAGGGTGAATCCTCTCCCTCGATTGGAGGATCTCCTTCAATTTCATGATCATGGCCCACCGACTCAGCCTTCGGGGGGCAGCCGAGCCACGGAGGGTAGCACACTCACTGGGCACACTCACTTGGCAGCGGCCGCAGACCTCGCACCCCACACACCCTCTCTATAGGCACACACCCCACTCAACCCACACGCTCGTCTTACGCGTGTTACATATCTTTGGCTGTTAATCACTTGTGTGACTTGTGTTTATACTCAGTATTCTATTGTTAGAATAACCTTTGCCTTGTTAAATACTACAAAAAGACAAATATAAAACCAATGTGTCTTCATTCAACCCTGATTTGCCCAATTATCCAACTTGAAAAAATCTGTAACCTAACAAACTTCAATGGCCCTGCTACATATTACTTCATTCTGCTTGATATTTTAAACTTTATTAGCTCTGCTAAATATTACTTCATTTTGCTTGATATTGTGAACTTCAATGGCTCTGCTATATAGTACTTCATTCTGCTTGATTTTGTGAACTTCATTGGCTCTGCTACGTTTCACTTCATTCTGCTTGATATTGTGAACTTCAATGGCTCTGCTACATATTACTTAATTCTGCTCGATTTTGTGATTTTGAATGGATCTGCTACGTATTACTTCATTCTGCTTGATATTGTGAATTTCAATGGATCTGCTACATATTACTTCATTCTGCTTGATATTGTGAATTTTGAAAACTCAGCCACGTATTACTTCAATCAGCTTGATATTGTGAACTTCAATGGCCCTGCTACATATTACTTCATTCTGCTTGATAGTGTAAACTTCATAAGCTCTGCTAAATATTACTTCATTTTGC
>SDVV010042017.1:0-10380 GCA_016164225.1 Gammarus roeselii | reverse complement strand
ATCATGTAAGGTGGTTTATAGTTAAATATGATAACTGCAGTTGAGGCCAAACCTCTGATGGTGTTCACTATAATCATGTAAGGTGGTTTATAGTTAAATATGATAACTGCAGTTGAGGCCAAACCTCTGATGGTGTTCACTATTATCATGTAAGGTGGTTTATAGTTAAATATGATAACTGCAGTTGAGGCCAAACCTCTGATGGTGCTCATTATTATCAAGTAAGATGGTTTATAGTTAAATATGTTAATCATTAGTCTTCCCTTTCCAAAGACGATATTATAATGCAGACGAGGAAAACAATGTCTTTGGATACAAATGAACGTCTTCGTGAGCAGTTAGTATAGGGCAAAACGTGCCCTCGAGGCGTACCCTAACGCCGAAACGTGCCCTGGAGGCGTCTTCTAACGCCGAAACGTGCCCTGGAGGCGTCCTCTAAAGCTGGAACGTGCCCTGGAGGCGTACCCTAACGTCGAAACGTGCCCTGCCTGGAGGCGTCCTCTAACGCCGAAACGTGCCCTGGAGGCGTCCTCTAGCGCCGAAAACGCGAATGGAGGCATGTAGGAGGGTGCATGTTGGCCCTGGTGATTGTCGTTGATCGTTTATGATTAATCACGTGTAGGATATATTTTTTTAACAGTATATTTTCAGCGGAATGGGTTACTTGCGTGGTGGTTGATAGGGCATTCGGCCCCCGCTTTCGATTGTATTTGGGGAGGTTTTGTGGTTATGTTCATTTATATTGGTACTGTTGGTGTTTAATGTATTTATGTATTTTTTCTTTTAGATCACTGTATTGAGATACGCTTGGTTCCTCACTGTTGTTCATTATATATTTATTCGGTTCTGGTAGGAATATGTCTTCATCTCATTTTTAGCGAGAGGGTGGGGTGAAGGGATCCCCAAGGCGAAAGTTCAGTGCGCCTCTGGAAAAATTTGTCTGGCTAGGTTTGTTTGCTCTTATCTATTTTATCGTAACATCAGAATTTCTAATGCGTGATTCGGCATTATTTCTGTTCGTTTTATGCGATAATACTCTCCCAGAGTTAAATGTAATCGGGAATGTAATTATTCACTCCGACTGTCGATGGGAGCAACTGTACACAACGACGGAGCCTCATAACTTATCAGCAATCCTATCAGATAAGACTCTCTTAGGCTCCATCTATTCTTATTTATACCTCATTATTTTTAGACTGTTTGGTGTAGGGGGCCCCCTAGGCAAAAAGTTCAGTACGCCTCTGGAATTTTTGTCAGGTGAGGTTGCTCTTTTCTGTTCTCTATTTTTTTCGTGGTTGATTTGCCATTATTTCTGTGTTATGCGTGTCTGTATCATTATATATTTATGTCTGGATTGTAAATCTATATATTTTTCTGTGTATATTATGTTTATATTCTTATCTAGTTATGGTATATGTGACTCATTCGGTCTTCTGTGTAGTATTCTGTGTTTTTTGGTTGGTGTATCATTATATTGTATATATTGTTTATATGAATAGTATGTTCTAACTCGATTTGTAGCCTTTGCGTGCGTTCGGCCCTGCTCGTTACCAGCCTGATGGGTGAATTTGTGCAAATGTTTGTGTGTTTTTTTCTATCTGTATATTTCATATGTATAAACTACACAAAGGTATAGTAAGTTATAATAGTTTGGAAGTTGCCGGGTTAATGTATATATTTCTGGGGACGCAGCTGCTTCGTTACGAGAATCTGTATACCTGATATATCGGTGACACCATGTATCCACATGTTCCAAATGGACCGTTATCAAGCGTATGTAGTATGTTCGAGTAGTCTTATCTCGATTTGTTTTGTGTAGCGAGTATCGGTTGGATGCCCCTCTCAGGTTGGATGCCCCCTTCAGGTTGGATGCCCCCCTCAGGTTGGATGCCCCCCTCAGCGAGAGTTCCTGAAGCTTTTCTAAAATTATTATATTGTGTTGTGTATACATAGTAATGATGGGTTGACATATGCTGAAGTTGTATTGTTTTCGGAATTTTGAATAGTTATCCCATACTGTTATGGGACTTTTGGGTTAGGTTAGGTTTGCATCTTACATGTAGCACAGTATTTCAGGCATAATTGGTCGGTTACTGCATCATTTTTATATATCTACAGAATGCAAGTGTTGATATATTTTTATAAGGAATTACATGGATTATTATACATTTCGCTCGTCTGTTAGCAAACGGTTTGACTATTGGTGCGGCTTGATATTGTATACTGTATTCATTTAGTTGTATTGCTACTGATACATAGGAACACAACTACCCGGTCTGGCTGACATCTGTTCATATCTTGCGATTATAATTGTAGTTTTGTGATGTTATGCCTTTATCCAGAAAATGTTTGATAAGTTAGACGTTTCCATCAGTTTTCTTTATTGATGGGTTGGTGGGAGCTATTGATTGGGTAGTCCAGAGGAAACAGCCGCCTAGACTGGATATTTGCTACGGAAGAAAACCTGGTTACCCAGGTTACTGTAGGGCACCAGCGACGACAATATGGTCAGGTGCCTCATCCACGAGCAAACAAACCTAGAAATCCCCAACGCTAAACAAAGACTCAACTTTCGACTTTCGACCACCTCAAATTCGGAAATAGCGGAGGTACTAAACCCCTACTTAGTTAGCGTGTTCAAAGACGCGAGTGAAGATGTAATCTCGGAATCTCCCATTAGGTACCGGGGGATGCATCCCTTGGAGGACATCCAATGGACGACCGCAGGGATAGTTGCTAAAATCAAGAAGCTAAAAGCCAACAAATCTTCAGACTCCGATGGGTTCCTTCCGAGAGTAATTAAGGCTGTCTCGGATGAAATCGCCCCCTATCTACTGGTGGTCTTCAACCAATATCTAAAAGAGGAGACGGTTCCCGAAGACATGAAGGTAGCCGACGTCACTCCTATCCACAAGAAAGAGCCGAAAAACCTCCCTGGAAAGTACAGACCCATCAGCCTGACATCAGTTGAGCGTTAAATGTAAGAGTTCATCATAGCAGACCAAATAGTGAACCACCTAGAGACAAATAACCTACTGGGGAACAGTCAGCATGATCTCCGAAGTAAAAGATCATGCCTGACCAGCCTCTTAGAATTCTTCCATCACATGATCGCTACCTACGACGACTCGAGGGCTATAGATATCCTGTATCTTGACTTCAAGAAGGCATTTGACAAGATCCCTCACAAGAGACTTCTCACTTAAGTGGGAGCTCTTGGAGTCGTGGGCCGAATCTCGGAATGGATTGAGTGCTGGCTCTCAGACAGGAGACAGCGAGTGGTGATCAACGGTGAAAGCTCATCGTGGGCTCCTGTCAAGAGCGGAGTCTCCCAAGGATCAGTCCTGAGGCCACTCTTGCTTCTCATCTATATCAACGACCTAGATACAGGCCTCGTTAGCAAAATATCTAAATTTGCTGATGACACCAAACTTGGAGCAAACGCAGCAAGCCCCACAGCTGTCGAGTACCTGCAACAAGACCTCGATAAAATCAAGGAGTGGTCCGCGACATGGCAAATACCATTCAACACGGTCAAGTGTACCGTCATGCACATCGGATGAGCAAATGGATCTGCAAACTATTCCTTATTGGGTAGCCAGATCCCGAACACCTACATAGGAGAAGACCGAGAAGTCTACTTCAGCGCGGACCTGAAGTTCTCCAAGCAGTGTATAGAAGTAGAAAAAAGGCAAACAAAGTCCTCGGATACGTCGGGAGGCAGTGGAAGTACCGAGACAACGAAATTATTCTGACCTTGTACAATACCCTAGTCAGACCACTACTAGAATACACTGTTTAATTCTGGTCACCCACCCTCGTCCAAGACATTGAGAGACTAGAAAGGGTTCAAGCTAGGGCAACCAAGATAGTCACATCCATTAGGCACAAAGGGTACCAGAGAAGACTAAGAGAACTAAAACTCTTCACCCTAAAGAAGCGTAGACTTCGAGGACCACTCACTGAGACCTGCAAAATCCTGAATGGTTTCAACAACATGGGGCACAGAAATCTCTTCACGTTAAATTACAACCCTACCAGAAACCATGGGCTGAAACTCCAACCAAAGAGATTCAGCACCCCACCCTGCCTTGACCTGGTGACCTGTAGAATCATTAACGCATGGAATAAACTTCCGCCAACAGTGATTGAGAGCGAATCAGTGAACACATTCAAGCGTAGGCAGGACCGGATACTCCACAATCTCAACAACTAGCCACAGAGCCAATTAGTAGGCAGTTTGGGGAGCTGAGGGGTTGGGGCGGTCTTGCAAAACACGGCAGGCTAACAGGGTTTGCGCTGTGTAGCCCAAACATTTCCACTCGCATCTTGTAACCTGTCACTTAGATGGTAAGGAGATTGCACTGGGCGTAATGACTGCGAGAGACGAAGTCCCGAGCAAAGCACGGTGGTCAAACAGGGCTCACTCTGTGCAGTCCCGGAATGTCAGAATATATAGCTACGACCACCACACCACACAGAACACAGTAGATAGATTAGACAATAGATCTAGATGGGTCAGGCTCTGCGCTCGCCAGAGAGAAGCTTGCCACCTGCCCGGGGATGCGAGAGGCTAAGCTGTATCGCCTCACGATTCAGTGAACCAAGCGCCAGCGCAGTGTGACAGGAGAGAGCCCTGCTCTGTTAGGGCAGGGACAGCCGATGCTAAGGCCTCTCGTCACACTGCTCCCCACCCCCAACAATAAGGTGGGCGGGAGAGATGAGATCTAGGGACGGTTACATAACCAAAGGAATGCTCTGCAGCACACGAAAGCCTCTTCGGGATCTGTGTGACTGGAGAGAGTTACTCACGGCGAGGCCCCCGCTCGGGGGACTCTGTGAGGTTCACTTCAATGCAAATTGAAGGATGGTCTGAGATTGCCTCTTTGGATCTCAAGTTCCTTGTAACTCTACGCTCTCTCCTACGCTCTCCTCTACGCTCACCTTTACGCTCTCCTTTACGATTTCCTCTACGCTCTCCTCTACGCTCTCCTCTACGCTCTCCTCTACGCTCTCCTCTACGCTCTCCTCTACGCTCTCCTCTACGCTCTCCTCTACGCTCTCCTCTACGCTCTCCTCTACGCTCTCTACGCTCTCCTCTACGCTCTTCTCTACGCTTTCCTCTACGCTCTCCTCTACGCTCTCCTGTATGCTCTCCTCTACCACGTGGCAAAGCTTTGTCACATTTGACATAACGTCAAAGTTATATTTTCCTCCGAGCTTTGACGCGAATGAACAAAGGATGGCAATTTCCAATAGTATTGTTTTGCAGGATGTGATTTATCATCCAATTACCATGCGTGATCATCTACCAAACAGAACACAGCGTAGTACTAGTCTCGAAAAATCGCTCGTGGCAGTGTCCGCTACCACGTGTGCTCTTACGGTGCTCGAAAATCCGAATAAGGGTGAAAGTATTTTTTCAACCCGTCATTTTGCATTCTACTCTTACCTGATGCTTTAGTTTCATAAACAATCTTTGTTAATGTTATAATGATGAGAAGATCACAGCTTTTATGTGTTGTCCGTCACTCAACATCGGTGGCCGAAGGGAAAAATTCTCAGCTCCACTGCTTGTGTCAGAATGGTTGCGTCTTCTTACCACCATGATATTTGAAGAAAACCACCGTATGTCAAAAAGCTGGAACCGTTCACTCGAACATCTGTGCCTGATGAAGAATTGGCGATTTTTATCTGAGATGGTTCACAATGCCTACCTTCTACGGAAGCCTGTATGCGATTTTTATTTGTAATCTTCTTGCAGTGTTAAAAGTGTTTTGACTGTAGTGAGCGTTTCATAAAGTCTATTATGAAGTAAACGTCTACACGGTCCCTCAAAATGCTTGTAATCGAAATTAAAAAGCTTTTAATTGCCGGATGTGCTCAGCGTAGAGCAGTTTGCACATTGTTTTATCTTAACTACGAAGGCCGCCAGATCAGGCCAAAGAGCGCGTATTGATAAAAAGCTGGAAATCATGTTATTTTATTGTTATCTTTTAAATCTGACAATTGTGTTCATCAGCATACGATTTATACAAATGTTTTAGTTGTTAAACATATTGCTCACAGCCTCATCCCCTCATTGTCTCACTATAGATTTGATTAAAGAATTTGAATCATTGTTACCAGCTGTGTGGAAGAGCCGTCATAATTCTTTTGACCTGATCCATGTACTCTGATGTGATGGACGGCGTGTGCGATAGATAGCGCAGGAAACTACACGGTTTTACTCTATTCTAATTACATTTAATATCCCTAGCAGAATTTGTGAGGTAAAGATTATAATTCTGAAACTGAACAACGGCCCGTTCACCTTAATGCGTCCTCTGGAGATTGGCAGGAGGGTACCTGCTCATTTTGTATCGTAATGGCCTCGCATACTAATGAGAGGTGTTTAAATCACGAGGTTGGTTCATAACAGTGTCCTAAATTGCTCCCTTGGGTACACTTAGTATCCATAACAGTCTAATAAATTGCCCCCCAGTGCGTCTTTTCGGTCAGTGCATTGTCTTAATCGACCTTTTGTGCACTCGTACGGTTGGTAACCGTTACCTAAACGGATTTTTTTGTGCACATTTACGGTCCATGATTGTGTCATCAAGTGCCATGTTATGTACTCACCACCCATGGCAGGGCCTTTAGTGTTGTGCCCCTGTCGATTCATAGCAGGGTCTATCAACTTTCTATGCTTCCTAACGGTCCATAGAAGTTTTGAATGGTCATTGTGTGGACCTTATCGGTTCATGGCACTGTTTTACTGCCCCTGAGTGCGGCTTTGCGGTTAATTGATGTCGTATATGGCACTTGGTCCACTATTATTTTAACTAACATTGCTCCAAATTGCTCACTTGCGCTTTTTAGTGTGTGCACATTTAAGGTCTAGTCGTGTTTTTTTAATGTGCACTTTTATGCACTCTTACGAAGGATCATTTATAATATTGTGTCCCAAAGGTTTTGTCCCCAACTTTGGTGGCTGTTGGAGAGAAGGTCAACATCTAGTAATACCAGAATTAAATCTGTTAACAAATACTTCAACTACCTCTTGTCATCGCTTCCGTATTCCGTTTCGATATCACGATGCCGATGTTTCCTTCTGCAAACATCACGCCGTCGAAATCTGTTCATCGTATTCGCGACTCCATTCTTGCTTCCCTGCTGCTCAAATGGTTAGTGTTATTTGCAACGGCTTGCCGCCTTGACTCCTCTAATACCCTAATAGATTTTTATGGTTATAATGTTATGGCCCGAAAATACTAAGGACTGAAAACAGTTCACTTGAATGTTTCCCGAGGAAAGTGTTCGTGCCAGAAACTGCATATGTGTCGTGAAAGTGATTGCGTAGGGGATATTCGTCGGTTGAAGAATATACGGACTTGCAACACTGTCACAGTAAGGTAAGAGTACTTTAAATAATGCCGGTACGAAACATTTACATCTTCACTGCTCTAATTCTCACTATTGAGAATTAGTATAATAACAAATATAATAGATAAATTCAATGACAGAACTATTATAATACAGAAATGATTCCTATCTCGTTTGCGTGCACGTGGGCTGTTAGGCAGATATACTTAACTACTTAGCAATTCCCAACATATCTTATGACTGGCAGGACTGTATGAATCAACATATACTGTATATCTTATACCAAGCGGCAACCTTTGCGATCGGTCAAGGCGAAACTGTAGGTTACATTGAACTATTGATCTCCGTTGAAATAGGTAAGGTTCACTCACATTAAATAAGCTTGACTAGATACTACTTTAGACTAACAGTTGAAATGAAGCTGAGAGAAGAGATAGTCGAACATCTAGCTAAACACTACGCTTACTCACACATTACGTTTACTCACATGATGTGTGTCACACAAAACATCAATTTTGAGCAAACTAATTAGCAAGCAATGTCACATGAAATATTACACAGGCGCAGAACAAAAATAATTGAGTATAACAAAAGAAATAGCGACTTTATTTTGAAATTATATAAAGAGTATGTTGAGAGGTACAAGAGTAGGGCGAGAGGTACAAGAGTATGTTGAGAGATCATGAGTATGTTGAGAGATACAAGAGTATGTTGAGAGATACAATAGTATGTTGAGAGGTACAAGAGTATGTTTGAGAGGTACAAGAGTATGTTGAGAGATACAAGAGTATGTTGAAGGTACAAGAGTATGTTGAGAGGTACAAGAGTATGTTGGGAGATATAAGAGTATGTTGGGAGGTACAAGAGTATGTTGAGAGGTACAAGAGTATGTTGAGAGATACAAGAGTATGTTGAGAGATGCAAGAGTTTGTTGGGAGATACAAGAGAATGTTGAGAGATGCAAGAATATGTTGAGAGATACAAGAGTATGTTGAGAGATACAAGAGTATGTTGAGAGATATAAGAGTATGTTGAGAGATACAAGAGTATGTTGAGAGGTACAATTCACAAGTTTCTTGCCACGTTGTTCAAATATTACTGGAGTTCAGACCTCACATGATAGCAGGAAATGAACAGGAACGTGTGAGTAGCAGAAATGAACGAATTTACTATTCTTGAATAATTCATCCACGCTCCAATTTAGTTCACGTTTATAAACAACTATACTACTACTCGTTCTTCCAGATAGTTTGGTTTGTGTTGTCGGGATAAGAAGACTATGCAAATCAGTAAGGTTGCAGTAAGGTTGCATCAGTAAGGTTGAGTTAAGGTAATATGATTCCGATAACATGACATCGTTAAATTTCATCCATTGAACCTTAAAGTAGTTTCTGTGTAAATCTAAGTCATCGTGCAGTACCCAAGTCATCGAGCAGTACCCAAGACATCGCGCAGTACTCAAGCCATCGTGCAGTAATCTAAGTCATCGTGCAGTACCCAAGTCATCGAGCAGTACCCAAGACATCGCGCAGTACTCAAGCCATCGTGCAGTAATCTAAGTCATCGTGCAGTACCCAAGTCATCGAGCAGTACCCAAGACATCGCGCAGTACTCAAGCCATCGTGCAGTAATCTAAGTCATCGTGCAGTACCCAAGTCATCGAGCAGTACCCAAGACATCGCGCAGTACTCAAGCCATCGTGCAGTAATCTAAGTCATCGTGCAGTACCCAAGTCATCGAGCAGTACCCAAGACATCGCGCAGTACTCAAGCCATCGTGCAGTAATCTAAGTCATCGTGCAGTACCCAAGTCATCGAGCAGTACCCAAGACATCGCGCAGTACTCAAGCCATCGTGCAGTAATCTAAGTCATCGTGCAGTACCCAAGTCATCGAGCAGTACCCAAGACATCGCGCAGTACTCAAGCCATCGTGCAGTAATCTAAGTCATCGTGCAGTACCCAAGTCATCGAGCAGTACCCAAGACATCGCGCAGTACTCAAGCCATCGTGCAGTAATCTAAGTCATCGTGCAGTACCCAAGTCATCGAGCAGTACCCAAGACATCGCGCAGTACTCAAGCCATCGTGCAGTAATCTAAGTCATCGTGCAGTACCCAAGTCATCGAGCAGTACCCAAGACATCGCGCAGTACTCAAGCCATCGTGCAGTAATCTAAGTCATCGTGCAGTACCCAAGTCATCGAGCAGTACCCAAGACATCGCGCAGTACTCAAGCCATCGTGCAGTAATCTAAGTCATCGTGCAGTACCCAAGTCATCGAGCAGTACCCAAGACATCGCGCAGTACTCAAGCCATCGTGCAGTAATCTAAGTCATCGTGCAGTACCCAAGTCATCGAGCAGTACCCAAGACATCGCGCAGTACTCAAGCCATCGTGCAGTAATCTAAGTCATCGTGCAGTACCCAAGTCATCGAGCAGTACCCAAGACATCGCGCAGTACTCAAGCCATCGTGCAGTAATCTAAGTCATCGTGCAGTACCCAAGTCATCGAGCAGTACCCAAGACATCGCGCAGTACTCAAGCCATCGTGCAGTAATCTAAGTCATCGTGCAGTACCCAAGTCATCGAGCAGTACCCAAGACATCGCGCAGTACTCAAGCCCTCGTGCAGTAATCTAAGTCATCGTGCAGTACCCAAGTCATCGAGCAGTACCCAAGACATCGCGCAGTACTCAAGCCATCGTGCAGTAATCTAAGTCATCGTGCAGTACCCATGTCATCGTGCAGTACCCAAGTAATCGTGCAGTACCCAAGTCATCATGCAGTAATCTAAGTCATCATGCAGTACCCAAGTCATCGTGCAGCACCCAAGTCATTGTGCAGTAATTTAAGTCATCGTACAGTACCCAAGTAATCGTTCAGTACTCAAGTCATCGTGCAGTAATCTAAGTCATCGTGCAGTACCCAAATCATCGTGCAGTACCCAAGCCATCGTGCAGTACCAAAGTTATCGTGCAGTACCTAAGTCATCGTGCAGTAGCAAAAGTCATAGTGCAG
>SDVV010042016.1:0-10380 GCA_016164225.1 Gammarus roeselii | reverse complement strand
TATATATATTGTATCCTCACCAGTTTTCTGTTTGCATTTTATGCTATCCACCTTGAATGTTCTTGTAAAACCCATCCTCTACTTCCAGCAGTTGATATGTTTCTAGCATCTTCATCTGAAACCTGATTACATTTTAATATCTATTGAATTATTTGAATTTTATAGGTAGTGCCAGGTATGTTGTCAGCCTAGGTTGAGACAAAAAAAGTATCTGATGGCAGGAATTGAAAATTCCATGCATTTTTATGACCTTGCATCACAAGTGGTAGCTGTCTGACTATTTTGTTATTGCCTTATGTTATAAAGGTCATGGCTTACTGTTGCTAGCATTGGCTGGGATGACTCCCCACATTTTCTGCATACCTTGAATCGACTCAAAAAAGTATCTGTATAGTGTATAAACTTTTTATTCGCTCTGTAAAACTACTATTATGACCATTAGACACCTTAGGTTTCAACTTTCTATCTATTGCCAACCCAAAAGTGTGCATGTAATTATGGAAAAACAGGTCATTGCTCCTGAACAGGTGTGACTCTCCATCCCTCCATCATTTTTAATGATGGATGAAAAATTGAAGTTTGAAAATGCCATAATGAAGCGCATGTTTATATTAACATACTAAGAAGCGTTGTGGAGGGTGTTGCGTTTGTATGGAGGGGGTGGACATCACTTGAAAGCGGTGCAGAGTTTCTATGTTGGCAGCCAAGCATGTGTCAGAGTGGGAAGCAAGGTGAGCGATTGGTTCTCAGTGAGAGTGGGACTGAGACAAGGCCCCGTGATGTCTCCCTGGCTGTTCAATATCTATATGGATGGAGTGGTTGTGGAGGTGAACGCAAGTTTACTGGGTTGTGGCTTGGAGCTTTTGGAAGTGAACGGGGGGAGTTGGCAGCTGAGCCAGTTGCAATTTGCAGATGGTTCTGCCCTAGTTATGGATTCAGAGGAGAAGCTATGTAGGCTAGTGTCTGAGTTTGGTAGAGTGTGTGAGAGGAGGTGGCTTTGAGTGAACGCGGGTAAAAGTTGAGTAATAGATGCTCGAGGATTGTCGATGCAAGCAGAATTAGTGTCTTCCTTAATGAAGAGTTGTTTGGAGGAAGTTCAGTGTTTTAAGTATCTGGGCTCTCATGTGAAGAAGACTGAATTATTGGATACTGAGTTGAAGTTGTGAGTGAAGGAGGGGTGTAAAGTGTTTGGTGCACTGAAGAGCGTAATGAGCTGTAGGACGTTTGGGATAGAAACAAAGAGAGGGCTGTATGAGGGTGTTGTTGTGCCAACTGTGCTGCCCGGAGCTGATACTTGGGTGGTAAGAGACAAAGAGAGAAGAAGATTGAATGATTTTGATATGAAATGTTTGAGGAGCATGGCTGGAGTGTTGCTGAGACAGGTTCACTAATGACAGGGTTCGCATCAGAACGGGGATGGTGAAGAGGTTAGAGGACAGAGTTGATTTGCGTGCTCTGAGATGGTTTGGGCACATGGTGAGGATGGACGAAGGGAGATTGGTGAAAAAGGTGTTGAAGTCAGAGGCGGGTGGACGTAGGCCTAGAGGAAGACCAAAATTTGGGTGGATGGATATTGTGAAGCAAGCTTTAGGGAGGAGAGACGTGAGTGTGGAGGTAGTGTAATCAATGACAAAATGCCCACCCGAGCTGTTCAAGAGATAGCAAGAGAACATGCACTGGATAGGCATGAGTGGAGAATGATAGTGAACGGATGAGTTTTGACGCTGCCCTGATGTGTTTTCCCGCCCTAGGCATATTGTTGAGAGGTTGAGAGATGGGATGGGCAGGGGGGGGGTAAACCAGTCACACTGTTGGGCCTTGCTGCCAACACTGACCTCAAACCACCGCACTCATGACCAGAAGGGTGTGTTGCAGGGTCCCCAGCCGGAATCTTTTGCTGAAAAGAGCTAAGGTGTACAAGAATGAGTGCATGAGAGTGTGAGGAGCACCTTGCTGTTGGTCAACCCCCATTGCTAGGGGATTTTGGCCTAGTGTCTGTATCTGTTAGTTTAATTTAAAAAAAAATGTATTGACATCTTTGCACCTGACAGGGTAATTTTGATGCGTCCTATGCATTTGCATTTCTTGTTAGTTGTAAGGGCTGTCTTTCAAATTCAATTGGATATCAAACTTTTTTCTTGTGTTATTGCAATTTAAGTACCTTTTCTAAAAGTAATTTCTCCAATCCTAAAATAATGATGAGTCTAGTATGATTAGATAAGCAAATAATATGGTGTAACTAATAATTAGGAAAATGCAATAAAACAAGTGAATCGATATTTTTTTCCAGTTGTATAGAGAATGACATTAGCTTCAGTATTGTTAGCTGCTATGAAGATCTGTAAGAAGCCTTGGCTACACCAAGCTAGGTGATGATATAAAGTTCACACATTGGCCTTGAGTTCATACTCTGCTGTAAGCATCTAGTCATAATGAAAATTAGCTATTGCATCGCCAAATTATCTATGGAATCATTTTTTCTGATCACCTAGGTACTTGGAAATTACAACTTCCAACACATTTTGTTTGTTATTAAAAATTATGTGTTGGGAGGTACCCTCAATTTTTTTTACTTTGGGTAACTCCCCATAGCTATATTATTCAGAATTTTTTTTTCTAAGTTCTTCTTATGCAACAAACTACAACATAACTTAAGGCATGCTGTTCCAGTTTGCAAAAATTCAATCTTAACATTTTCAAGCACCTGAAGAACATTTGGAGGTTAAATGTATAGGCTATTGTCAGAGTTTGGTTGAGTGTGTGAGAAGAAGAAGCTGCTAGTTAACATAGGTAAAATTAAAGTAATGAAATGGTCTAGGAGTGTTGATGCAAGCTTGATTAGTGTCCTAAATAGAATTATTGGATGAAGTTCAGCATTTGAAGTAGCTACATGGGCTTTCATGTGGAGAAAACTGAACCAGAGAAAACTACGGTGAAGCAGTGTGGTGGAAGGGTGTAAAGTGCTGGGTGTGCTGAAGAGTAAAGTGAACTGTAGGATGTTTGGGATGAAAACAAAGAGCAGGCTGTATGAAAAGTTAGTGTCCCAACTGTGCTCTACACAGCTGAGAGTTTAGGGGCAAGAGCAGAAGAGAGAAGAACGTTTAATGTTTCCAAGAGAAAATGTTTGAGGGGCATGGCTAGAGTGACATGATAGGGTTGATAACTACTTTTGGAATTAGAACAAGGATGGTAAAGAGGCTGGGGAAATAGTAGATTCACATGTTGTAAGTTGGTTCGGGAACATGGTGAGGATGGTTGAAAAGAAATAGCTAGTGTCAAGTAAGTTAACCAAAACATGTTTCATTCAGCAGAAAAATGAATGCAATGTGGAAATGTATAAGCGACTGTCAAAAAAGGTTCCTGGTTTTGTGAATTAAGGCTCCTGCTGTACTGCAAATCAGTCTCTTTGGGGTAAAGAACTTATTATACAAATGACTGGACAGGTGTAAGATTATTGGATACATATTTTCCAAGAAATAGGACATTACTTTCTGGTTCTGGGGGTGTTGGGTCTATCAATTGTTTATTGAAAGTCTTTGCAGTTGTCCGTCTCCCAGTTTTCACTGCTGGAGGTTGACCAGGCTAATGTCAATAGTCTTACAAACCAAATATATTTTATTTTGGCAAATAGGCTGGAGGTGTTTGTGGTTGTAGAGACTTGGCTTGCAAGCTTGGTTTGCTCTTTTAGTTGAGGTTCATGGGTATTCTGTTGTGAGGTGGAGATTCACACAGTGGAGTAAGAAAACCCTGTTTGCATGTAGCTATTAAAAAAGAAACTCTGGTATGAGGCAGTTAGTTTTGACTCACCAAATGTAGCAGCAGTTTTTCTGGTTGAACATGATTTTTTGGATTTTGGCTGTTTGCAGACCTCCATCATATGGCGAACAGAAAAATCTTGTTCTGATGAATTTGATTAGTGATTTCTGTGTTGGTCAGATGGTTGTTGTGCTAGGGGATTTCAACCTGCCCTTGGTGAAGTGTTCTGATTAGTTGTTGCAGGGGGAGTTGGGAAATATTGGCTTGGCTGATCAACTGGTTTTGGATTGTTTTGCAGCTTGTGGTTTGGATCAGTGTTTGAGGAAGCCAACTTTTTTTTTTGCTTAGCAACATTCTGAATTAATTGTTGACTAGCAAGCCAGATCGTGTTATGTATGTTTAGGTTCAGGCCTCTTTTCTGAGGTGTTTCCAGTCCGGGAACAAACTCCTTCAAATTTGTTTCTGACCCAAACTGATTACTAACTGACCAAAATGGTGCTTATAGATAGTGATATTTATAAGCAAACATTTGCTCAATGCTTTTATTGATGGTCCACAGCTATCAATAAATGACCATAAGACAACCTATGTTTTAATGCTTCCGTGCCAAATAATAACTGATGCACTAGAAAGCCTCTTTTGTAAATGGCAGGAATTCATAAGTTCAGGCCCTTAGACCTCATATTTGCCAAAGTGAAGGGCCATCCTCATTGGCCTAGAAGAGTGTAGCCTTTTCAGTCAAACCCTAGTGACAAACCTCCCAAGAAGTACCCAATCATATTCTATGGCACTGGAGAAGCGGGTAACATCAAAGCCAAAGATCTGTTTCCTTACCATGAAAACAAGGAACGCTTTGGCAAACTGCTCAAGAGAAGGTTCTTTAAATGAAGGTCTCAGCGAGATTGAAAAGGAAAATGGAAACAACCCAGATGGCGACCAGTCTAAAAATGCAGCATGGTGAGCGGAGCTGTAGCCAAGATGGTCTATCAAAGACCTCAAGTTGTTGGCCAACAAGATGATAGATGCAACTGGGAGGATTCATTGCCTAACTCACCAGGTGTTGCACTTGACAGCATCAGTTCCGGTATGTCTGGGGTGCTGAGTGGGCAGGTTGTTGCTGGTGCTCAGGGTGCCAGTTTTGTGGGAGTAGGGCTGGGGATGATGTTGACAATTCTATGGAGCTCTGTGCTTTTTGTGGATGCAGCCTGACAGTTGATTCCTTTGAATGTTGTAACTGTGGTAGACCTCTTCACTCCGTCTCAGTGTGTTGGACCGAAACAAGGTGTGATAGATGGGCTTCTGAAAGATGGAGGACAAGTCATTACCTCCATTGCTTACAGTGCAGGTGTAGTCAACATGACTGAAGAACTTCTGTGGTCAGTATTGACTCTTTAGTGGGCAAGTCTCCTTGCAATCAACTAGTCGTGTTGGTTGGTGCTTTATGTGCACAAGTTTGAATGCTGGTGAGCAATAAACAGACTGCCCCCAAGTTCTGCCAGTATGTCTTGCTGGAGCTCCTGAGGGGGCTCCACCAAGACACTTTGCCAAGTCTGCTGAATTTAAGGAATTTGTCCAAGAAGAGGTGCTTGAGGTTCAGGAGCAGATGAAGCGTAAGCAAATGTTGTCTTGAGAGGCCTTGGTGAGTGTAGCTGATGTGAAGACTGGGTTTTGGAGTGTGGTGAGGCGACTGATTGGGTTCTGAATGTGACCTGCAGGAGGTCACTAGAGTTGATGGACAGATTGGAATGTTCAGGGCCAAAATTTATGATGAGACTGCAAGGAGGGCATTACTGATGAATGCAAGGAAATTGAAATGAATGGATGGATGCGTAAGTTTGTTTATCCACAGGGACCACATACAAACATCTCCAGGAGCTGCTCAGGAAGAGGAGCTTGCTGTGGCTGGGGAGGGTGGGGGAGGCTTGGCTTTGGAGGCTGTAAATTGTGGTGCTGCTGGTGCTCAACATTTCGGAGAGACAGGGTTTGCTGCTCCAGGTGCAGGTTGGGGAAATTAAGCCAGGGTGGTGACACATAGTGCATCTGGTCGTGGCGCTGCTGCAGCTGGTCGTGGTCCTGCTGCGGGTGGTTGTGGTGTTGCTTCTGCTTGTCATATCTCACCTTGGTGGCCTCGAGACTGCTCAACAAGCCAGCACAGCCCCAGAGTGCAGAGCAAGACAGGAGGCACAAATGCCAGAACCGCTAAAGCATGGCAAAACAATGGCACTGAAAGATTTGGAAATTTGTGCTTCAGGTAACTTATCACCACACAGCTATCTTGTTAGTCACAACATACCCAAAAAAAACATACATATGTACATACACATGCACTCATATATATACATGCAATAAAAATACATGATGACACACATAAAAATGTGCATATATACATTATTACACATTAGGCCTCATTGGGCTAGTCAAAATCTACAAAATCATACAGCAGATCAGCAAGAACCTGCTTGAAGCAAGTGGTATCTGTCAACTGCACTATGTCAGCAGGCAAATCATTCCACACAGCAACACATTTCACACGGAAGGACCTACTGGGGGCATCAGAAGAGCAAGGCAGAACACAAACTTCAGCAGATGACACCTGGTACCAGCTCTTAGAGCCAATTTTTTTTGGCAAATCCTCTGATTTGCCATGCAAAATTTTCCAATATTTAATCAGGTCTGCCCTTGGAAGGCGACCCTTGATAGAAAACAAATTCAAGCTCCTCTATCAATTACCACAATCCACATCAGCAATCTCATCAATGTTTCTGGTCCATCTCCTCTGAATAGATTCAGGCAGTTTGTAGTCTCCACAATATCCTGTGTTCAAGACACAAGATGCATACTCAATAAGTGGGCAAATATGCGACAGCCCACCAGCCTTTGCCGCCACCACACGGATATGATGGTTGAATCTGAGACTTGTGTCCACATTGACACCAAAGTCTTTATGTGTAGTGACAAACTTCAATGCTCTACCTTGCAAGAAGTACTGGTTAACTGGGACTAGAGCATCAAAATCAATGCGACCTCTGTAAAAGCATTGCACCACACACTTATCTGGATTAAATCTGAGATTCCAGAACCTTGCAACAGAGTCAACTGTATTCAAACCACTTTGGAGTTACTGAACACTGCGGACCGCAGGCTCAGTGTCCTTATGCGAGTATCTCAAATACAGTTTATAATCATCCGCAAATGCCTTAAACATGCATAGAAGACCACTCAAGATGTGATTGATATAAATCAAGAACAGTAGTGGACCAAAGACAGAGTCCTGAGGTACACCATTTGTCACATCAACTGGGCTGCTCATGCTGCCACTCACACAAACACTCGTCACTCTGCCAGAGAGAAATGCCACAATCCAGGCCAACAATGAGATACAAAGACCCAAGGACTCTTGCTTAGACAGAAGCACACCATGACTCACCACATTGATTGCTTTAGAAAAGTCAAGCATTATGACATCCACAACATATTCCTCACGAATCCACCTTCCAACATCATTGTATGTCAACAGCAACTGGTCCTCAGTGCTACGGTTACTTTGAAAACCATACTGATGTGATGACAAAATATTGTTGCTCTCAAGGTACTCATTCAACCAAGATACATCTATTCTTTCCATTGATTGGCAGCAAACAGATGTCAAACTCACGGTCTGTAATTGAGTGGATCAGTGAGAGATTTAGCCTTGAATTTTAGGACACCGATCGATTTGCTTCAGACTTCAGGTACCGTTCCTGTCCTCATTGATTTTTGAAAAATCAAACAAAGAGGGAGGGAGAGTTGATCTGCACAACTCCTCAGCAGATGCGGGTGGAGGCCATCTGGGCCCATACTGGAACTGGGATCAATAGCCTAAAGGACATGCTATACCCCAGTCTTAAGAAGTCCACATCGGACAGACTCCCATCAAAAGACTGGAAAAGGGCTGGGTGGGTAGAAGCTGAACCTAAAAAACTCCAGAAAAAGAGTCCGCTAAAACTTTGCACATCACACTAGGATCCTGAGTTATCTCACCATGTCGCGATTGGAGGGGGCCAACAGCTGATCAACCAATATTTTTTCCCTGGCATAAGCATGCAACAGCTTAGAGTTGGTTATCAGGTCTGTTCAGTAACTTGGACTTGTTCTCCTTTTGGGACTCGATTGAAAAATTTCTGTAGATCCTATTCAGTTCAACATATATGCATAGCCTTTCAAGAGCACTTGCGGAATGGTGGCCCTTTGCTCTCCTGACCCGCTTGTAGTCACGACATGCCTCCGGTCTCTCTGGGGCAATGGCGGTGGGAGCCCTGACAGCCCATGGAGGGCCAGAGCAAACAAGGCATGAGGGGTAGGAACTTCTCAATAAGGGACATCAAAATTGACTGCAGAAACAAAAAAAAACTTGCGAAACCAAAGAGAAGCCGAATGCTAAACCATCAATCAGAGACAGCTTCCAAAATTCTGGTGTATTTCCTCCTGCACCAAGAATGGCTCTCCCCGTCAACCCCTCGCTCCGGCGTGGGGCTGCTTCTGCTGGACGTGGTGCTGCTTCTGCTGGTCGTGGTGTTGCCTTTGCTGGTCGTGGTGTGGCTGTGTCTGTCTTAGGTGCTGTTCTGGCTGACCAGGGCAGGGGTGCTCCTGATTAGGATGGTGAAGCCACTGAAGTGAAGAACTTTGCACAAAAGACTAAAACACTGTCTAAAACACAACAATACTGCAGGCAGAGTCAGGATGAAATGGGTAACTAACCTCTATATGGCAAAAAAGAAAAACACTGGGTCTGAGGACCCTTGGCTCTGCTAGTGATACTAAGGCTGGTGGCAGCCAGTTGAGAGGAAGCAGGTTGAACCCAAAACAGAGTGCCTCAGGAAAAAATAACTGGGAATATGTTATGCATCATATGATGGATGATGTCCCAGGTACATGCAAGAAGCAAGGATAGCAGTAAGGTATACATCATCCAGTCACCCAAGCAATAGCATCATGATAGGCCACTGACAAATATATAGGCTCCCATCACTAGTTACCCTTCACCTGAAGACTAACCTAAGTAAGATATTCATCAGAATGGGGCTTCCATTAGAATGGAAGTAATGGGTCCTCTCAGATAGACAAAGGGTACAGGTTGTAGTCAAAGCAGATCGCATGCAACAAACTGGCAAGCAAGCAACTAGATTATCAACACTGGTTGCCTAACAGCACAAAGACATGGGGAAGAAAGGAAGAAGCTCAAGTTTGTGGTAGAACACATATATATAACTATAGCTATGCATGATATTTATTACATCACAGTGCTGCCACACCGCAGGCCAGCTTTACACATTTGTAAAGCTGGCTTGTGGTGTGGTGGTGGATAGAGTCCTGAAGGATTTTGTGCTGATTTTTGAAAAAAATGTTTGATTGGGTGGTTGTTGGATGTGTGCTTGTTGAGAGAGGAGTGGAGAAAAAGGTCAGATCATCTAGCATCATCTAGGATGACTACCGCTGCCCACAACCCATGCCCAAACCACACGTCCCACAATTAGAGTGACAGGTCGTACCTCTCTTCTGGGCACCAAAATTTAGGAAATGACCCATTTTCACTTGAGCACTGACTGAGCAAAGTCTTCGTTAATATGCATCAGCTACTCAAAGAATTGATACATGCACATAATTGTCAAATTCTTCATGTGATTGGGAGTTTTTAGGTTCTTGGATACAATTTTGACTTTGAAAAATCAAAGTTTTACAAACTTTGATGCTCTGGCTAGATTCTTCAACCGGTTGCCACCATATTTGATGGCAATACTAGAAAAAGTTGCTGTTTGTTGTTAGATGAGAATAAAAAAAGTAGAGACCCCCTGCACATATTTTGTCCTGAAATGTTTTTGTTCTATGTTGAAAAGTACCAAAATGTTTATTATGTAAACATGTTGCTCAAAAGTACATAACAAGAAGAGATGATACCCTAGCTAGCTCCATGGCAAACTGTTTTTTTAGCAAGGTCACAAGTCTTAGCCTAGTTGTGAGCTTCCTCTTGAAACTTGTGTACTTTTTTGTAGAATGGCGTCATATTAGCTAATGTACCATAGCTGATGAAATATTTATCTTCCAAAGCAATCCTTTTTATTCATGCTATGGTGATTAGTTCTCTATAAAAATAGAAAAAAAACATGGGTGACTTGTTTTATTGTATTCAAAAAGATCATTCTACCTTAGTATACAGATACAGATACAGACACTAGGCCGCATCCCCCAGAAAGGGGGGTGGCCGACGGCAAGGCGCACCTCACACCCTCACACGCTCACATTCACACAACTTAGCCCTTTTGTGCTAAAGGGTCCGGCCGGTAGCCCCTCAACTTACACTCTGGGTCCCGAATGTACCGAGGAACCGTCGTCAGCAGCAGGGCCCACAGTTTTCACTGGTTTACCCCCGCCGCGTCATAATGGCCGGGCCCCCCCCACCCACGACCATCCCGACAGCGGGATGCCAAGGGCGGGAAAGCACATCAGAGCAGCGTCAAAATCAACCATTCACAACCATTCTCCACTCACGCCTGTTCATTGCACGCTCTCTCGCCACCTCCACATTCATGTCTCTTCTTCCCAACGCCTGCTTCAGACCATCCATCCATCCATCCAAACTTCGGTCTA
>SDVV010042015.1:0-10380 GCA_016164225.1 Gammarus roeselii | reverse complement strand
CATTTGCCACTTTTCTGACCAATCAACAATTTTGTTCAAGTCTAGTTGGATCTGTTGACACTCTAGTTCCGTTTGCACTTTTCCTCCGATCTTAGTATCGTCTGCAAACTTGCTAATGTTAGAGAGTACATTGCTATCGAGATCGTTAATGAATATTATAAAGAGAACTGGCCCTAACACGGATCCTTGGGGCACGCCGCTTGTAACGTTACCCCAGGGGGAGGAAGATCCGTTTAGTACAACTCGCTGTCGTCTGTCCGTAAGCCAGCATTTTATCCAGCTGTTAAGCTCGCCTCGAATACCGATGCTGTGCAACTTACTAATTAGGCGCTTGTGGGGGACTTTATCAAAGGCCTTTTGAAAGTCAAGGTAAACGGATACTTCCGCTGCAGCAATGGTGACAGCACCGCGTGGCTGGAACAGCTTCTATTCCAAATGATCGTTAATGTTACTTCATACAGTGTGTAATGCAGAGATGGATGCATCCTCTAGGTAATATTGCTGAGATGGATGTAAATGCAGAGACGGATGCCTCCTCTAGGTAATATTGCTGAGATGGATGTAAATGCAGAGACGGATGCCTCCTCTAAGTAACATTGCGGAGATGGATGTAAATGCAGAGACGGATGCCTCCTCTAAGTAATATTGCGGAGATTGATGTAAATGCAGAGACGGATGCATCCTCTAGGTAATATTGCGGAAATAAATGGTAATGCAGAGACGGATGCATCCTTTTGGTAATATTGCAGAAATGGGTGGTAATGCAGAGATGGATGCATCCTCTTAGATAATATTGCGGTGATGGATGATAATGCAGAGATGGATGTAACCAGTTGATAACAATGCCGAGATGGATTGTAACGCAGAGATGGATGTATCCTGTTGGTAATAATGAAGAGATGGATTGTAACACAGAGATGGATGTATCCAGTTGTTATTAATGAGGACATGGATGGTAATGCAGAGATGGATGTATCCTGTTGGTAATAATGAAGAGATGGATTGTAACACAGAGATGGATGTATCCAGTTGTTATTAATGAGGACATGGATGGTAACGCAGAGATGGATGTATCCTGTTGGTAATAATGAAGAGATGAATCGTAACGCAGAGATGGATGTATCCTGTTGGTAATAATGCCGAGATGGATTGTAACACAGAGATGGATGTATCCAGTTGTTATTAATGAGGACATGGATGGTAATGCAGAGATGGATGTATCCAGTTTTAATAAGGCCGAGATGGATTGTAACGCAGAGATGGATGTATCCTGTTGGTAATAATGAAGAGATGGATTGTAACACAGAGATGGATGTATCCTGTTGGTAATAATGAAGAGATGGATCGTAACGCAGAGATGGATGTATCCTGTTGGTAATAATGAAGAGATGGATTGTAACACAGAGATGAATGTATCCAGTTGTTAATAATGAGGACATGGATGGTAATGCAGAGATGGATGTATCCAGTTTTAATAATGCCGAGATGGATTGTAACGCAGAGATGGATGTATCCTGTTGGTAATAATGCCGAGATGGATTGTAACGCAGAGATGGATGTATCCTGTTGGAAAAACGACGAGAAGGATTGTAACGCAGAGATGGATGTATCCTGTTGGTCACAATGCCGAGATGGATTGTAACGCAGAGATGGATGTATCCTGTTGGTAATAATAAAGAGATAGATCGTAACGCAGAGATGGATGTATCCTGTTGGTAATAATAAAGAAATGGATTATAACGCAGAGATGGATGTATCCTGTTGGTAATAATAAAGAGATGAACGGCAATGCAGATATGAATGCATCTTGTGCATTCATCTGGCAAATTTGCTCTACCCTCTAGTCTCTCCCTCGAAGTTCGTCATGGGTGTTGCTTATCCTATAGTGTTGATCTAAACACATGAACTTATGACTCAGTGGAATATATTATAAGTCGCTTTCCACAAAATGCAATTATCCCGTAATATTATTGTAACAATACAAGTGAATTTTATAACGTTTATAATTAAACGGCATAGAAAATGCTATGTGAACAGTGATACGAAAAATGGAGTTGCAGTATATGATGTCTAAATCTAACATTCGTTGTCTGATTAAAGGTATAATGATTAGATGTTATGAGGAACCCCTTATCATACTGTTACATTTTAGTCATGCGTTCTTTTCGCATGAATGGGAGACTGTTTCTTTCTCTTCAGTAGTGTTCTAAAACAGGCATGCGCAATTCTAAACCACGAGCTAATACTGCACGGCAGAATTATACTGTACTATGTTGTACTGTATATTCCAAGGAAGAAATTTACAGTGATATGTCGAGCTTTCAAGTATTCGAACTTTGGGTTCCAATTACCGACACTGGGCGGTGAGAAAATGTGGGTGGTCTTGGGTGAGCAAATGTAAATTTATGGAAACAACGGGGAAGGAAAAAAATATTTAGTATCCATATTTCCCGGAGAGCATGCGAGTAGACTCTCCTTACACACGTTCAAGAGCAACGTGTGTGAAGTAGACTCTTCGTACACACGTTCAAGAGCAACGTGTGTGAAGTAGACTCTTCTTACTCACGTTCAAGAGCAACGTGTGTGAAGTAGACTCTTCTTACACACGTTCATGAGCAACGTGTGTGAAGTAGACTCTTCTTACACACGTTCAAGAGCAACGTGTGTGTAGTAGACTCGTCTTACACACGTTCAAGAGCAACGTGTGTGAAGAAGACTCTTCTTACACACGTTCAAGACAAACGTGTGTGATTTAGTTTCTTCTTACACACGTTCAAGAGCAACGTGTGTGAAGTAGACTCTTCTTACACACGTTCAAGAGCAACGTGTGTGAAGTAGACTATTCTTACACGTTCAGGAGCAACGTGTGTGAAGTAGAATCTTCTTACCCACGTTCAAGAGCAACGTGTGTGAAGTAGACTCTTCTTACACACGTTCAAGAGCAACGTGTGTGAAGTACTCTTCTTACACAAGTTCATGAGCAACCTGTGTGGAGTTGACTCTTCTTACACACGTTCAAGAGCAACGTGTGTGCAGTAGACTCTTCTTACACACGTTCAAGACCAAAGTGTTTTCATCCAATATCCAATCACAGTAGGTACAGTTCCGACGCGTTATTGTAACATGTGCACATTTTTGAGTACAATGTGCAATACTTTTGTGTGTTGATGCTCCTTCCACGCTCCTAACCATCTTGATTCTTGTCTGCTGCTCAGGCTTCGACGAGTGCCTGTCGGACATGGACAGCAAGCCCTACACAACATTGCTGTACTGCAATGGCCCGGGCTACTCCCACTCCACACAGTCAGGGCGGCACAGCATCTCGACCATCAACCCTCAAGACGTCAACTTCGTGCAGCAGGCGGCGGTACCAAGGAAGTGAGTCATAGGCGAACTTCAGCACCGCAAATTGCGGTGAAATGAAACTGGGAGACCGGAAGTTTTTGGTGACAAGGGATCATAGTAGCAAGTAATCGTGGTGCCATTTAGCTTAGGATTCGAGTAGTCCTAGGACCGGTGACTGGGGTTACACGAAATTGGGCAACAGAGGTTCTGTTGGTGCCAAGAAAATTTGGTGTTAGAATTTGAATCGTGATACCATGGAATCGTGCTGAGCTGTAATCCTGATCACTGCGTGGGTATTGTGGGAATTTGATATATCGGGATGAATTGTAAACCTGATCACTGCGTGGGTATTGTGGGAATTTGATATATCGGGATGAACTGTAAACCTGATCACTGCGTGGGTATTGTGGGAATTTGATATATCGGGATGAACTGTAAACCTGATCACTGCGTGGGTACTGTGGGAATTTGATATATCGGCATGGACTGTAAACCTGATCACTGCGTGGGTATTGTGGGAATTTCTTATATTGGGATGAACTGTAAACCCGATCACTGCGTGGGTATTGTGGGAATTTGATAAAATGGGAGCGGAGAATTTCATGCAATTTAATCATTAGATCTTGGACTGAATCCTGGTGCCGAGTTCAAGGGGAATGCCCGCAGCGTGTTTAGACTGGCTGGAGCAAACTATTGCGGTGAAGTCGAACAAAACTGTCATCAGTATAGTAGCGTGGGAAGTTCAATTTACTATGACACGCCTACAAAAATTCCGTTTCCATTTACCGTTCAACTGGACTCTGCACGAGATTCTTCCCCTACATCAAATCTATTTATTAACCACATTCAACAATGCAGTGAACAGTATTTGTAACATTTTTTTATGCGCAGCATACTATTGCGTGCGAGAGTGAAGTCTTCATCAATGTCCCTGTCTCGATATTGTAGTACGTGCGAGGACATAACACTGAGATTGTGTGTTATATTAAATCACTCTACTTCATCCAACAATACAAATATTATCTGAATTTACTCTATCTAACTATACAAATATTATCTGACTCTACTCTACCGAGCTGTACAACTATCATCTGACTACGCTATCGAACTATACAAGTATTGTCTGACAATGCCCTTTCGAACGATACAAATATTTTGTCAATACTCTGTCGAACTTTACAAATATTATCCAACTATATCGAACACAGAAATAATATTTCACTACTCCATCAAACTGTACACATCATATCTGACAATACGCTACCGAACTATAGAAAGGGCTGAACGTCCCCGCATCAGAGTGTAGAGGTACTTTCATAAGTGGCATTTCAAATTTCAATGTTTACTAGCTCGCTATTGGATGCGGCCCTGATAATGGTCACTAACGCTTATCTGCTACTCACTCAGTCTCACTAAATTGATGTTATAAATGTAGTATCACACAAGCCCACGCCCGGGCTGGGCATAGGCTTTCGGGTCACTAGTCTCTTTATAACACTTTACCAGGGCTTCTTCTCTCCAGGACAATTGACTAACATAGGCCTCCGTGATATCGAAAGCGGTTGTTTGTTCTCACTCGCATCAACATTTCTCAGTGTGCATATGCCTGATCATTACCTTTGTGTAACAAACACTCAGAAGTGTCATTTGAGATAATTTTCTGAAACAAAGTGTGAAGGAAGAAAGAAATGAGTGATATCACGAATCCTTCCCCGACAGCATAACTTGTGCAAAATGACATCAAGGTTGCTAGCCTCAGTAATCCTGTAATATTCAGTCAACATGTCGGGCAGTGTGTTTGAGTGTCAGAACAGAAGCCTTCTGTATTGTTTGTGAACCAGTCACGACAGGATCAGGTGGATCCCTACTCAGGATGAGTGCCTATTCTGAGCGCTGTTCACTCAAAGACGACGAGTGCAAACAGGAGAATTTTTCAATTGTACAAAATCGGAGTATGAAAGTGGTACAAATCGTGGTATGAATTGAGATTTAATATCGTGGTGGGGAAATGACACAAAATTGCTGTATAAAAGGGGTACAAATCGTGGTATGAATTGAAATTCAATATCGAGGTGAGGAAATGACACAACATTGCTGTATGAAAGTGGTACAAATCATCGTATGAATTGAGATTCAATATCTGGGTGGGGAAATAACACAAAATTGCTCTATGAAAGTGGGACAAATCGTGGTATGAATTGAGATTCAATATCGGAGTGGGGAAATGACACAAAATTGTTGTATGAAATTGGTACAAATCGTGGTATGAATTGAGATTCAATATCGGGTGGGGAAATGACACAAAATTGCTGTATGAAAGTGGTACAAATCGTGGTATGAATTGAGATTCAATATCGGGGTGGGGAAATGGTACAAAATTGCTGTATGAAAGTGTTATAAATCGTGGTATGAATTGAGTCTCAATATCGTGGTGAGGAAATGGTACAAAATAGCTGTATGAATGTGGTACAAATCGTGGTATTATTTGAGATTCAATATTTGGGTGGAGATTTGGTACAAAATTGCTGTTCGAATGCGGTACAAATCGTGGTATGAATTGAGATTCAATATCGTGGTGGGAAAATGGTACAAAATTGCTATATGAAAGTAGTACAAATCGTGGTATGAATTGAGATTCAATATCGGGGTGGGAAATGGAACAAAATTGCTGTATGAAATTAGTACAAATCGTGGTATGAATTGAGATTCAATATCGGGGTGGGTAAATGACACAAAATTTCTGTATTAAAGTGGTACAAATCGTGGTATGAATTGAGATTCAATATCGGGGTGGGGAAATGGTACAAAATTGCTGTATGAAAGTGGTATAAATCGTGGTATGAATTGAGTTTCAATATCGTTATGAGGAAATGGTGCAAAATTGCTGTATGAAAATGGTACAAATCGTGGTAATATTTGAGATTCAATATTTGGGTGGAGATATGGTACAAAATTGCTGTTTGAATGTGATACAAATCGTGGTATGAATTGAGATTCAATATCGGTGTGGGAAAATGGTACAAAATTACTGTATGAAAGTAGTACAAATCGTGGTATGAATTGAGATTCAATATCGGGGTGGGAAATAGTACAAAATAACTGTATGAAAATGGTATAAATCTTGGTATGAATTGAGATCCAATATCGGGGTGGGGAAATAGAACAAAATTGCTGAATGAAAGTGGTAAACATCGTGGTATGAATTGAGATTCTATATCGGTGTGGAAAAATTGTACGAAATTGCTGTATGAAAGTGGTACACAATCGTGGTTTGATAGAGGTCTGAAATCGGGGTGTGACGGTACAAAATAAGGGTGAGAAAGAGGTACAAAATAAGGGTATGCAAGTGGTGAAAGCTTTCATTAGAAAATAATACAAAACCCTCGGTATGGAATAGCACCTAAGACCTCGGAATGAAATAACAACAAAAGCTGCATTATGAAGGGATTCCAAAACCTGAGGTGTTGCTGGCGGGGCTCGCGACTGACGTCGGATATTTTTTTCCTCCAGCATAATGACTAGTCTCTCCTTCTACATTATGAAGTCATCTTGCAATGCAGCGTGTAATTAAAAACCTTTCGTGAAGAACTTCGATGAGATTAAAGCGCTTTTAGTTCATATTTTTAAAGCAATTCCCCAGAATAACACAAAATTTAATCGTAGGTAGTGCAGTTTTGGGAATGATTCCCTGTAAGGGATTCCTTTAAACCAGCTGTTTACTGGAAGAGTTTGATCTCAGCCACCCCTGCGTCACCGGTCACCATGTCTGTGTCAGCACAGAGCCACTTGCTAACGCAGGCGCTTTACACTTCCGACATCAGGGCACCAACACCCAACAAATCGCCACCGGCTGTTGTTGTGAAGTTATTTTCGTAATACTCGTCACACTTTTTGTCTCGTCGATATGTGTATACAACCCGACACATCGTTAAGAAGCAACGCTTTTCCTTATTATTCTAATAAAATGATGTCTACAAATGCTGAGAGAAACTATCTCTCCGTTGGGATGAACAATGTCTACTCTACCTGTAATGTCTGTAATTAATGTATACTGTACCTGTAATGTCTGTAATTAATGTCTACTCCACCTTTAAAGTCTGTAATTTTTTTACAATGACATAGTAAACACTGCCACGCAAGTAGAGGGGTGACCTCCTATTGATTTGAATATTTTAGATACTTCTATGGACGTAATTTCCAATTCTGCTGTACCGTTTTTTTATTAATTCGTCTATTATTTCCACCTCCTCAAGATAATCAGCCAGCATTAATGATGACAAAAGCTTTTTTAGGAATAGCTAGTCAACGTGACGGCAGTGCTGTGGAAAGAGTAGACAAGGACACTGATTAATAGATGACACTGATTGAAAGCTGACACTGATTAATAGCAAACTGCGAAATAATGAAGGATGTCACCTGGGAAAAGTTATTTGAGCCATGATGGAAATCATCGGCTGATCCTCGCTAAACGAGGATCAGCTTCCGTTTAGAGTCTGAACCGTCCAATTTACGACCGAGCCATAGCCGCACAGTGCTATTTAACAGCAGTCGGTAAATGTATGTCATAAGGCGGCCTTGTGAAATGATGCTGTAAGGCGGTCCACCAATGCCGCACAAAATGTGAATAGAGGAGCAATTTTCTGAGTTTACGTTAAATACTACTCAACGAATTAGAGGCAGAGCCAGTGGATGGCAGCAAAATCAGAGCAAAAATACAAATAACAATAGGCGTGTTCGGAATATGTTTTCTACCTATTTCATGAACACATACGTTTGAGTATAGGGCAAACTTTCTTATTGATACAACGTGCGGGGCTCATCAAGTTGGTACATATGCTAGTGCTGAGGCCCAATAACAGGTACTACGATTCAAAATGTGCTTTTGCTTGTCGAGGAAGCTGTGTCAATTAGTGACCGAAGTTGAGAAATCATCAAAGCTCTTTCTGTAGGTAAGATATTTGATGTTTCCAAGAGTTCACTATTCGTGAAGTTAAGAGGCATGACTGTTTCTCCATTCATTGATAGTCTGTATTGTTTGTCTTCATAAGTTAACCATGCACAGTCTGCTTTTCGTGGCGTTGTAACTATTTGTGTATTCTCATATAGTTGAGCCATTTGCCTGTTTTCATGTCGATTGACAGATTATCTACCTTTATAATGTCATGAAAAAATTATTTCCAGTCATGGCGCTGTGTTTCCTGTCATGGCGCTGTCATTGAAATTCGATAACTTTGTTTGTCTGTTGGTCTATTGATGGTCCATTTTCAAGGCTCAATATCTTTGGTCACAGCAATTTACGTTTACTTATTTTTCGAAGATATCGGGATACCTGAGATGTACTTAAAACATCCATCAAAATACGTATAGCTAAAGCTGATACCATTACATCGAGTGGACAAAAATGAATTTTCATTCACTTTGAACTGATGTTATTCACCTGGTGTTGCTGATGAAGCCGAAAGGGATTACTCGGCCACAGATGATAACGTATTTTTTGGCGTTTCCAATCCATTTTCAGTATGCGAAATGATTCTAGCACAGAGAAAATCCAATTTCTACTCAATGCCCTTCTCGGTATGGTAAGGTATTCAGAGCATAGTCTCCAATATACTGGGAAAAACACGTTTAGTCGTTCAGTTCATAAATTTTCTTACACTCCAGAATCTGCTTGAAAAGTACGAATTTATAAGTGGTGATTCGTAAGCAGTGGTGATTCGAAAGCAGTGGTGATTCGAAAGCAGTGTTGATTCGAAAGCAGTTTTGATTCGAAGCAGTGGTGATTCGAAAGTAGTTGTGATTCGAAAGCAGTGTTGATTCGAAAGCAGTTTTGATTCGAAGCAGTGGTGATTCGAAAGTAGTTGTGATTCGAAGCAGTGGTGATTCGAAAGCAGTTGTGATTCGAAGCAGTGGTGATTCGAAAGTAGTTGTGATTCGAAAGCAGTGTTGATTCGAAAGCAGTTTTGATTCGAAGCAGTGGTGATTCGAAAGCAGTTGTGATTCGAAGCAGTGGTGATTCGAAAGTAGTTGTGATTCGAAGCAGTGGTGATTCGAATGCAGTGTTTATTCGAATGCAGTGGTTATTCGATTGAAGTGCTCATTCGAAAAATTCGAATGATGGTTTGGATGGTATAGGGCTCCCATTAAATCTGCATCGAAACTGGGCAACAGTAAAGTTTTATGCAAGCAAATCCACGACGGACATTGTAGTGGTGGTATATTTCATTTATCGTATCTCAGACAAAAAAATCTTCGCGATGATTGATTCAACTAAATAATTTGTTATATTTTTTACTTTCATAATTTAATAGCAACATTTTATGTATGCCTTTATGATCGTCAACTAAAATCGAAGGTCTAATTGCGTTAGCAATCTCTGTTACTTCTAAACAGTTTTATCTGAAGGGATCTCAGTTAGAGGGATCAGTACAGAATTTTCCCTGAAATAAGGTTCAATGAGGTACACTTCTGATATGTGTGAGCGCGGTAAGCGCGGTGAGCGCGGTGAGCGCGGTGAGCGCGGTGAGTGCGGTGAGCGACGTGAGCGCAATAAGCGCGATAAGTGCGGTGAGCGCGGTGAGCGTGGTGAGCGCGGTGAGCGCGGTGAATGTAATGAGTGCGGTAAGCGCGGTGAGCGCGGTAAGCGCGGTGAACGCGGTGAGAGCGGTGAACGCGGTGAGAGCGACGGTGAGTGCGGTGAGCGCGGTTCAGTATCATTAGCTGGTTTCAAACCAACGGACCAATCACAGCCAACTACAAGCAGCTGAACGGTTGCACTAGAACGCAGCCTAATAGAGATCAAACACTTTCGGTTTGCTTTGGCTGCGGAAGTAGGGAATAATAACCCATAGATCCATTCCTCATCCATTTTTAAGAAATATATAAAAATGACGCAACGATCTCATACACTTTAAGCAATTTAACTTATTCAATTCGGAATGCAGAGGGTTTAATTCTTGGCCCGTGTTATTAGTGTCCATTATATAATGACATGAGCCTCTACAGCCTAGCCCGGGCGTCATTAATTTAGTAGATATT
>SDVV010042014.1:0-10380 GCA_016164225.1 Gammarus roeselii | reverse complement strand
CGCCGCTGCTGCCGCTGCTACCGCTGATGCCGCTGCTGCTGCTGCTGCTGACACTAATGCCGCTTCTGTCGCTGCTACTGCTGCCGTTGCTGCCACTGATGTTGTCACTGATACTGCCACTGATGCTGCCACTGATGCTGACACTGATGCTGCCGCCGCTGCTGCCGCGTCTGCCGCTGCTGCCGCTGCTGCCGCTGCTGCCGCTGCTGCCACTGCTGCCGCTGCTGAAACTTCTGCCACTGCTGCCACTGCTGCCACTGCTCCTGCTGCTGCTGCTTCTGCTGCCGTTGCTGTCACTGATGCATCCACTGATGCTCCCACTGATGCTGCCACTTATGCTGCCGCTGCTGCCACCGCTGCTGCCACCACTGCTGCCACCGCTGCTGCTGCCGCCGCTGCTGACGTTGATGCAGCTGCTGCTGCTGCTCCCTCATCGGCCGCTGTTACCAATGCTGTTGTAGCTACTGCTTCTGCCACTGCCGCTCCGACCGCTGCTTAAGTTATCCTGCCGCTGTTGATGTCACTGCTGCTGCTGCCGTTGATACTGATTCTGCTGCTGCCACTGCTGCCGCTGTTGCCATTGCTAGCACAGCTTATATTGCTGCCGCCGCTACCAATGCTGCCTTTGCTAATGTTGCTGTTTGTGCTGCTTACGCCGTTGCTGCTGCTGCCGTCGCTGGTGTCGTCGCGGCCGCTGCTGCCTCTGCTACAAAATCTGTCGTTGCTGCCGCTGCGGCAGCTGTTGCATCTGCGGCCGATGTTGCCTCTGTTGAAGCAAATGTCATGGCTGCACTAATTTGTTTATCGCTGCATTTGCTGCGGGGCTGTTACTATTGTTGCTGCCGTCGGTTTTGCTCCTGCAGCGTCATCGCTACCACCGCTATTACCATCGCCGCTACTGTTGCTGCTGCTGATACCATCACTTTTGACATCGCTGCTGCTGCCGCCGCTGCTACTCCTGTCACCGCCAATGCATGCTATCTCTGCTACTGGTGTCGCTGTTATCGTTGCCGTTATTGTTTTCACCGCAGCTAATTTCTTAACTATGTTACTTATATGATAAATTATTTTTACAGTCAGTAACATTCATTTCCTTGAGGCAAATTTATCACAAATCTCCTGTACCATGTTGTTTAGACTGGAGTAAATATATTTCACCCTTACAGAAGTTAGGGTAATACACAAAGTCCACATGAATGTAGAACTTCCTTCGTCATTTATTTCTCGATATCCTACATAACATCCACGTTCAAATTGAAATCGTGGTGGCAGACACCTCGACGCAAGTAGGTAGCGCACCGAGCTAGTGGTGCTATGCCTCCTTGGGTGCTCCGCTTGTCGACGTGTTTAACGTTCATCTCGGTCGCTGCCCTGCAACTAAAGTGGCTTTATGTGCAGGCTGCTGATACATTCAGCAGACCCAGAACATCCCAGGAAACTACAACAAAAGTAAGGCAATGTGGGAACTTGCCTTGCAATTGTTGTAGCCTGACGAACTGCACTTATATTATCCCGCGGTTTGGTACAAGAGATTATATGAAAATATCCAAGTAATTGATATTATGTCGTGTCGTTTATTTACGTTGCAACGTATATGTTGCACATTTTAACAATTTTCAACATAGGAACAACGTTTGAGTCACACTTAAATTTGAAATGCCCATTTGAATACATTTCACATCAACAAGTAGATTTCACCACTATTACGCCACCACGGTTGAACACTGAATTCACATAGCTTGTCAGTCCTACACAGCTAGATATAGTATTCAAAGTATATACGTCCAATTAGCAGGTGAATAAGGTAATGCTGCAATAAGTTGTTTAAAAGCTGTAGCATTATGTGAAACCAGTACTAGATTCATGTAAAGAGTGCAATTGTTTCTGTATTGTGCATAACTTGTCTAGCAGCTACTGTTTGGCCTTGCACAACAAACAGTAGCTGTTCTACCTTTGACGTAGGAGTAAATGCTGCTGAATACTATCAAATCACAGCTAGAGTCACTGCTGCTGCACTCACTTGTTAGGAGGCAATGGTGCAACTGGAGGGAGCCGCAGCCTGTATCTGGACGTATTTGAACTAACGTTGCAGCCGGTTGCGTGCTCTGATTGGCCCAAATGGAAGAGACGTGGCACGCGGGTGAACGATATTCTTAGACTAGTTAAAGTTAGTCAAATCGACTAGGTCATTTCTCTGAGTGTGACATGTTTGGTCGCTTGCATGAGGTGACCCATTTAGGCTTCTAACATGACATATTTGGTCGCTTGCATGAGGTGACCCATTTAGGCTTCTAACATGACATATTTGGTCGCTTGCATGAGGTGACCCATTTAGGCTTCTAACATGACATATTTGGTCGCTTGCACGAGGTGAACCATTTAGGCTTCTAACATGACATGTTTGGTCGCTTGCATGACATGACCCATATATACTTTTGAAGGCTATAAAAACACGTTTTGACCCAGGCAAGTGAGGGCGCCTATTTCATTGGCCAGCTAAAACTGCGTGTTTGCCTAACATCGGAAATCAGCAATATCTTGAGGTCATCCTCATTGAAGGGGAAGGTGATAAGTTTATCACATTGTAGCTAATAATACCAAGCATTTCCTCCTCGTTAATGATGGCTATAGGTTGCTACGTTCCCTTCTAAATAATGAGAATGACGATAAGGTATCAAACGTTCCCTTCTCATTGATGAGGGTAACGGTTAGGTATCAAACGTTCCCTCCTCATTGATGAGGGTAACGGTAAGGTATTAAACCTTCCCTCCTCATTGACGAGGGTAACGGTAAGGTATCAAATGTTCCCTTCTCATTGATGAGGATAACGGTAAGGTATCAAACTTTCCCTCCTCATTGATGAGGGTGACGATAAGGTACCAAACGTTCCCTCCTCACTGATGAGGGTGACGATAAGGTACCAAACGTTCCCTCCTCACTGATGAGGGTGACGATAAGGTACCAAACGTTCCCTCCTCATTGATGAGGGTGACGATAAGGTATCAAACGTTCCCTCCTCATTGATGAGGGTGACGATAAGGTATCAAAAGTTACATCAATATTGATGATGGTGATATGGTCGTCGTGGGCATCTGTTATTGTGACAAGTGAAATATATTGAAGAGCTTCGAGAAATGCGATGGTAGGCAAAATATAAAACCTTCCCCGCCAAAATGTCTATTGCCAGCTGCTTTTGATCAACATTGTTGTATAGAGGGAACAATCTGGTCTAAATTTAAATACTGTGAGATACCGAACTACTTACTTCATGAATTGCATATAATTTTGTTGCCATCCGTTGCAATCACTCTATTAGTCATGAAACATTATTTCCACACACGTACTTGCTTCATGTTTATATAAGAGTATTTCAGTTGAAGATATTGAAACTACAGGATGTAAAAGTTTCTCTCCGTAGACGTTCGAAGAAGGGTGTCCTCACCCTTGACCCCCCCCCTCCCCTCTTTCCCTTGTCCTTCCCGGTGTCAGAACAATACTAAACTATTTACAAGCTTCAGGACAAATAACTCAAGTTAGGACTTTGAAAACAATTTTGTTTCTGTTTAACAGTGTGAACCAGTCAAGTACTCCTATATCATACAAATAGTGGACTGGCAAAATGTACTTTTATTGTTCCATATAAATTATTCATATGAATTTTATATATGTATCGAAGGTTTTTAAATAGTATTATTTTGATTATGTAATCGCATAGAGTTTTTTTGTTTTAAGTAAGAAACGCCCGCAAATCGCCCCGCTGATGCGCGCTGTGTCTCTTTCCATCCAGCCTCATCTGACAGTTCGATAGAACCATCCCAGACTTCAATTGCTGTCATCACTTTGATACATAATAAAATGGATACTTTTTCTAATATATTAATTGTTATTGAGAATAATATCAAATGAGACCAAGCATACTCGTGTGCCAAACGTCACTTTGTTTTTATTTTTCGAAGAGGCTTGGAGAGAATATCATAATAGAAATAAATTAAATCGGAAAGGTGTTAATTTACTTCACTAATGTGCTGTTGGCTGGATATACTCTTCAGAAGTATTCGTCATTATATTCATTGCAATGATGCTAAATGGTTGTTACTTGTTGGGGGTACTGTAAGAAAAGTCTGTATTTATTCTTTATTTTGATCAAATCATAAATTTCCCTGATATGAAGTCATTTCCCGTCTAAAATATCGTTATATTAGGTACACATCCTCTTCTCGATATGTCAGCAGGACATGTGGGTGCGAGAAGGAAAGATATTGATGTAACATAAGGATTAGCTCAAAGGTTGGGGGGAGGGGCTCGCTACCGCTCGCTACCGACAGCCGCGGTAGCGAGCGGTTGTCACGGACGGGTGTGTGTATTGTATGGGTATTGCATAGGTATTGTTAAAGTATTATATAGCTATTGTTTAGACATTGTACGGGTATTAAATATGTTTGATTAGTGTAGGTAATTCGCAGGACTTATCCTAGTTTTGTTATTTTTATTCACATCGAACGAGTATCGTTCATTTCGGAACAATCTATTCCGCCCATGAACACATGTCTGGTCGCCGGTATTGTGTTTTAGCCTTGAAAGGAACACTCAACCACTTTTAAAAACGTCAAGGTCACCTACTTACCGTACCCTTGGAGACCCCCGCGAACCAAAGACTGATCACAAGCAGATGCCCGGGACTACGATACCCGGGAATCGAAACCGCAGCAGAGACAGTGCAGCAGAAAATATGCCGCCAGTGTGTCAGGTAGGAATAAAAAGAAATGTTAGTTTCCTCTTCAGAGCGGATCCTGTTCCAAGCGTTGGCCGGCTCGGCGTGGAGCAAAATGACAAGACAATTGTGATTTTCTTCCCCCTTATAATCGTTCGAGTGGTCCTCTTGTCCAGATGAAGATAATCATTATCTCCTGGGGAATTGGTGATGGCCAACACTGTATGTAAACACTCTGTGTCTATTTTTCGATTTCATTCCGCTTTAGTACTCTCAAACTGTGCATGCTGATGTGCGTTTCCTTGGTTTGCAACTCAGGAGCTGCCAAGAGCAATTCCATTCCAAAATGTCCCTCATACGTCTCACATTGAAGCAGCAAATGCTCTTCAAGGAACCACAAGTGCCCGGAACACTAATTCTTCTCATCAGTTGGGGAGTGGGGCCGCGTAACTGGAGTGGTGCTCTTCAATTGTATGCGTTTATCAAAATTTCATATATCGTATTCCTATTTCGATCTAGGCTAGCGATGCCAAGAACGGATCTGAACTATGGAGAGGTCCCCTCGAAGTCTCACCCTGAAGCTGCCGCAGGCTCCTAACGGATGCACACGTGCATTACTAAAGACGTACTCTTTTGAACCCTTGGGGCCAGCCGATAGGCCTCCCCCGGAGAAAAGTGTGAGTCCGTTGAGCTGATGGGCGTATGTGTCTCTGCTCGACAGTCTGAGATGAGACCGCTCAAACCCGTAGTGTTCTCTTTCCAGCTCCACTCGCCCCCATTTTTTAGTTGTCAATCTGGCACTGGACCATATTTCCTCCGGGAATGAGATGCCTGGGGCAGAGTGGGGCAGTAGCCAGTAGGTTCTGGTGGTGGTAGCTGTGGGCCTTCTCTATTTTCTATCATTCAATGCATCGTTGACTAGAGCATTTGCGCTAATTTTGATTTTAATTCATGGGATGCAGTGAACGAGTAATTATTCCTACTATTAGGCAAATATCCCTATACTAATGCATTGCGTTGAACGTTTGATAAATACTACAATTACCATATTAATGCTTGATAACATCAGCACATAAACCTACATTAGTAACAACCCCTTGCTCTTTCATAGCCATACGAAACCGAACCAAAATCCTACGAATTTAATTTAGTAAGACGTGAAAGCATTGAAAATATCCCAAACTCAGTCTTTTTCAAGGAACGATAGGCAGCTTCTAACTTTGACAAAGGGTAACTCGATTTTAATATAATTAATTGAAATATTTCTAACAATTACCGTACCATTTTTGATGATACAATCGCTGCCTTATAAGCTAATATTTTGTTTTGTCGTCTTTAACAAAAGTATTTTCATCCGACTTTTGCACTCCAGCATTGTATTATTGTGATTGTCAATCATTTATTCATTTATTAGCGGTGATGAAGTGTGTATATTGTAAATTCAGTTGTTTGGTATGTATTTTATGTATATTTTTTTGTATAACTTAAGTCGCATTTTCACCCCTTCAACATTCATACAATGGTTTAGTTCCATCTTAACAATATGTTAGCTCTTTTCGATTTCCCCGCCCCATATGTATTCATATTTTCTGTATAATTCATGTCGTTCATCCACACCGTTGTCATCGTATATTAATTTAGACTTCTCATTACAACATGTAGCACATTTTGATGTCCCAACCCTATGTTCTCGAGAATCTAACCACGTGCCTGCGTGTTTTCCCACCCCATGTACTCGTTATTTTCCACACCCATGTATTTTGTTTATTATCCACCCCAAGTTTTTCTTCTTTTTCAACCCCGCGTGTCGCTGGTTTCCCCAACGCTATGCAGACGCTATGCAGACGCGATACTATTGTAAACAATACTTCGCTCCTTGTAATCCGAACCGGCGGCCCTAAAGATGAGCTGCTACGTTTTCGTTAATTCAAGAAGCTAGTTCATAGTGAAGTTACATGTCTTTTGTTTAATAATTCATTCATTTTATAAAAATTGAAAGCCCATTGCCAGACGATGAAAGAAAAAGATTTAACAATAATAATAATGATAATTTTTACAACAAATAAACTTAATTAATCGTAATAGCAAAGTTATTCCAATGATAATAATAATAACCAACAGAATAAACCGAATGATTTCTATTGCAAAACCCTACACGGTGCATGCAAACATAACAAACCCTATCATAAATTCAATATTTCTTTACAAATAATACTCATTACTAAGCAGTGTATGCATTGCTAAGCAAGACATACGAGATGAAGTACCATAACCATACAAAACTTACGCAAGATATAACGTATTTAATTTTGCAAGACGCGAAACTAAGAAACAGTACTTACTTACACCATTCAAATTGAGATATCCCTATTAAAAATCTTACTTATATTCTAATACAAGAAGTTAATAACTATTTTCTGCTGAGACAAAATCCACAACACCAAACTTGCTATACCCACACTAAAAAATACAATAAATAAACTAAATTAACTCTAATAAACTGATATTCATATGATATTAATATGGACCGTTCAAATTAAACAACAACACCTAAAATCAACCTGTAATTTCTAACCATTGCACCAGAGAAATCAAATTATTCCGATGATAATAGCCTTCTGTCAACGTACGAACATAATAAACCCTATTATACCTATATTACTTCAATAATATTACTAATAATAAACATTCAAAATTATTTCCCAACACATAAAACAACAAGAAAAAGCAAGACTCAAGGGATGCACTTACGTAGCTGTACAATACATTTATATCTCTACAAGAAGTAAAACTGATATGCATAACGAACTCTTCCATCGATAGCTGTTGTCAACTATCGCAACAAGCCATCATAATATAAATCTAAAATAATGTCATCATTTTAAGGCATTTAGCTATACAGGAACGTGCCAGTATTCTTGACATGACGGCAACTATAACATTGGAAATTTTAAACGCTGTAGAATTTTCGAAAAACGCCACTCATTCCCCCCGAAAATATGTCGTCAACGTTTGGAAGTTTTGCCTTTGATGTCTTGTTATGGTATAACGAGAAAATTTAATCGACCATCAAAGACTAAAGTCATGAGGGAGTACTGCCACATAGAACAAGCTTTTATGTTTCTTACAAAGTACATTAATTTATCCGCGCGAATTGGAACAAATGCATGAATAATACAAATTCTGTGCGGTAGAGCAGATTCTGGGATCCTGAGTCTGGCCCGACCACATGTCGAGAATGGATCGATATGGTGAGGTAAACAGGATGATGAGAGCAAGAGTAAACTCAAGAGGGAATTGCGCTGGACTCTGGAATAGATAGATGAATGGTGTGTGGAGGGTGTCTGATATTAGACGTATTAACGTAGAAATGTCAGGAGAAAGTGCTAAATATATCGGTGAATGGATGGTTAGGTGCGCATCTCCAATATTCCGGTGGCCTGTAGTGACATAAACTGATGCAAGAAGCAGAGGAAGTGATAGAGTTTATTTGACCTTTCATCAAACGGGTAGTATGGCCTTTCATAACCGTAGAAGGCCATACTACCCGTTTATTGAAACGGGTAGTATGGCCGGTATCAAAACCAATATATGTGAGAAATTATAGGTGTGGAGCTAGCGAGAGAGTGTGTAAAGAATCTGATCGAAGGGAGTACGATTGAGCATCGTTGATTCTGATGCGTCCCCTATGACTCGCCGGGGGGATCAGGAAGCACCGCTCTCTAAGGTCACTTTTGTCCGCACTGAGCGGCCCAAGAACTTACTGGGGGTTGGCACAGCCGCCTTGGGTCAAACCAGTAAGCGGGTCAGCAGCCAATAATAAATTGAATAAATACCCAAACGCATTTTTGGCTACAAGTATGGATGAAAGGCTAGTATTTTGTCATCATACATTTCATAAATAAAAATATCCATATGTTTTGCAAGCGAATATTTGACTTAACTTACATTAAAATATTATACAAAAATTTCAATATTCTAACGCTATACAAAAGTAATTTTTTCCGGGTGGTGGTTACCATCATAATTCCTTGTTCTTCATTGCCCCGGAGCTATGCAATGCAGCGTGGAAGAATAAAGTAAGCATATCAAACGATTGTGTTTTCACAGCACACCAACAACGAAAGAACACACCTCCACCCCTACCCCACACCCGGAGTAGTGGTTCCTGGGCGCCTCTTCTTTCCTCAGGATTAGTCAGCATCAGCATCGTAAAGTTTGTAATCGAGACCATTTGCACGCGATTAAAATTAGTGACCCACGGATGCACTGACAGGAACCCTGACAGGATGCACTCGCAATGTGCACTCGCAGGAGCACTCGCAGGATGCTGATGGAGAGGAAAAGGACCCAGCACACCGGAGGAAACTAAAACTGAGGACTCAGTCCTGCCATTATGGACGTAAAATGCAAAGCCTCAAAGCTAACAAGTTAGATATTCCGAGAACAGGGTCCGGACCATTATAAACTGAGGAGTACGCATGTCTGCTTCATGATGTGGTTCAAGGGATGGTGAGGCTGCTATTCGCCACGCCATGATGTGGTTCAAGGGAGGGTGAGGCTGCTACTCGCCCCGTTATGATGTGCTTCAAGGGAGGGTGAGGCTCCTACTCGCCACGTTATGATGTGGTTCAAGGGATGGTGAAGCTGCTACTGGCACCGTTATGATGTGGTTCAAGGGATGGTGAAGCTACTACTCGCCACGTTATAATGTTGTAGATGGGATGGCGAAGCTGTTACTCGCCACGTCATGGTGTGGTTCATGGGATGGTGAGGCTGCTACTGGCCACGTTATGATGTGGTTCAAGGGAGGGTGAGTCTGCTACTGGCCACGTTATGATGTGGTTCAAGGGATGGTGAGGCTGCTACTGGCCACGTTATGATGTGGTTCAAGGGAAGGTGAGGCTGCTACTGGCCACGTTATGATGTGGTTCAAGGGATGGTGAGGCTGCTACTGGCCACGTTATGATGTGGTTCAAGGGATGGTGAGGCTGCTACTCGCCACGTTATGATGTGGTTCAAGGGATGGTGAAGCTGCTACTGGCCACGTTATGATGTGGTTCAAGGGAGGGTGAGGCTGCTACTGGCCACGTTATGATGTGGTTCAAGGGAGGGTGAGGCTGCTACTGGCCACGTCATGATGTGGTTCAAGGGATGGTGAAGCTGCTACTGGCACCGTTATGATGTGGTTCAAGGGATGGTGAAGCTACTACTCGCCACGTTATAATGTTGTAGATGGGATGGTGAAGCTGTTACTCGCCACGTCATGGTGTGGTTCATGGGATGGTGAGGCTGCTACTGGCACCGTTTTGATGTGGTTCAAGGGATGGTGAGGCTGCTACTGGCACCGTTATGATGTGGTTCAAGGGATGGTGAGGCTGCTACCGGCACCGTTATGATGTGGTTCAAGGGAGGGTGAGGCTGCTACTGGCCACGTTATGATGTGGTTCAAGGGATGGTGAGGCTGCTACTGGCACCGTTATGATGTGGTTCAAGGGATGGTGAAGCTACTACTCGCCACGTTATGATGTTGGACATAGGATGTTGAAGCTGTTACTCGCCACGTCATGGTGTGGTTCATGGGATGGTGAAGCTGTTACTCGCCACGTCATGGTGTGGTTCATGGGATGGTGAAGCTGTTACTCGCCACGTCATGGTGTGGTTCATGG
>SDVV010042013.1:0-10380 GCA_016164225.1 Gammarus roeselii | reverse complement strand
ATGAGGGAAGTATTTCAAGAAAGCAGTTGCATCAAACAAACGATCAGGAATGGGGGAAGTAATTCAAGGGAGCAGTTGCATCACACAAGCAATCAGGATTGAGAGACGTATTTTAAGGGAGCATTTGCATCACACAAGCGATCATGAATAAGGGAAGTAATTCATGGAAGCAGTGGAATCACACAAGCGATCAGGAATGGGGGAAGTAATTCAAGAAAGCAGTTGCATCACAAGAGCGATCAGGAATGAGAGAAGTAATTCAAGGGAGCACTTGCATCACACAAACGATCATGAATGGGAGAAATAATTCTAGACGATAATATGCAATCCATTTCTCAATCTTGAATGTTATGATGAGTCACTTAAGGCGAAAAGAGAATGGGGAATATGTTGCTACCAATTCACTTTTTAAGCATTCCTTGCTATTCGTATGTCTTTGGATTAGAAAAAAAATCGTGTCTCAATTGAAGAATTCTCGATTGCCATCTTTACATCGTAGTCATCGGGACTAATATATCGCTCGTCATTTGACTGCGCCATGCTCCTGAGGTGACGTCAGCATTAATCCCCATTCCTCCCCTGCCATACAACAAACGCAACGACAACAATGGTCTTCATTCCGCCCGTTACGCTACTAAGGTATCGACTACATCGGTCGCCATCTGCGCCTGCCATGCCACCAGAGTTTCAGATGGTATCAGTCACCAATCCCGTCCGTCATGATGCTTGTGTAGCGTCAGTATCGGTCGCCATCCGCCCCAGCCATGCTTACAGAGTAATGGCAGTATTGCTCCAGACGATTCCAGGGTATCGGCATCACTGGTCACCATCCGCCCCAGCCAAGCTTACAGAGTAACGGCAGTATTGCTCCAGACGATTCCAGGGTTTCGGCATCACTGGCCACCATCCGCCATTGCAATGTCACCAGAGCATTAGAAGTTTCGGTCACCATCCGCCCCGTCATGCAACCAGAATCTACAACACGCTCATCAAGGTATTCTGGGAAAATTTTCCCGTCTGGTAAAGTGCATCGGTCAAAATTCAACGTCATACATGTTGCCGTTAGTAAAGAACCAATATTTAGGCAGTCTTCTTATAGGAGAGAATATTGGTTGATCTGATGGGCCACATGAACCATGTGATGTTCTGACGGACAGTAAACAGAAAGCGAGGCTTATTGAAATGCGACATAAATTCGTCTCATGAAATCACACTCGACATCGAAAAAAAATATGTCAATAGAATTGATAGATAAAACATAAATTGAGATCACGAACTCTGTTTTTAGCAACAAGTTTACTTCTTGAACCGACGCATTTACTAACAATGTGATGCTCTTTGAAATGTGTAGACCATAACAGTCGGAAACGTTTGTGGGCTCGAACAGATTTCCGAGTGAGCGAGAATGAAGTCGTTGTAGTATGCCGTACTGTTTATCTTCAACATCAAAATAATAGTTTGACTACTATGCATGAGAAGAAGTATTTGAAGTGGGATACTATTTTGTAACACGTGCATATAATTCAAACGTTTCATGATTTTTGTTCGAAATGGTCGTCACGAAAGGACTGCAAACTCTGACGAGACGATTCTGCAGAGAGCGCGATTATTCGGAGTTCGAAATGCTGAAGAGTTACAAATCATGGAACATTGTCATTTAAATCTTTAAAAACTTTCAAGAGTAGATCAATTACGACACACTCTTCTTTTATTAGTCACGGCAAACCGAAAGTGATTGAATCTGTAAGGGGTTACGTGCAAGTGCAACCGCCTAGCCACTCGCAGTTGGTTGTGATGGATCCGTTGGTTGAAACCCGAAAAATGGCAGTCAACCCCGCACATCGGATTCATCCCGCGCTCGCACAGAAACCACTGTGAATCCTTATACAGTGACTGTACTGCAATGATCTTTCTCACGTAGACCACAGCAATTATTCAATTAAATACTGTCCAATTACAGTGAACGTTATAAACTATTTAATCTATATTACTGGACATTTTCCTATCATCCGTGATTTTTGATCAGAAATAAAATGTGAGCGATATTTCATGTCTGGAAAATAATTAACATAGCTTGTCTCGTAGTAATTTTCACTAGTAGAAGAACGACCTGGATCATTGTCCAATGATAAGTTTTTTTTCCTCTCCATCAGCTTTGAAACTAAAATTTGTGAAAAATTTAACATCAGAGAACGAGAACAGATAAAATGCAGCCACGTTTTTTCCAACGCGTCGTCGAAAGTTTACAGGAAATTAAATTTCAGGAGCCAGGACTACCAAAACAACTTTACAAGCTAATCAACTTTGATGTTAGAAAGAGATTCAAGAAGATTCGTCACTCTCAATTAGACACGTAGCGAGGAAACTGAACTTCAGCATCTCATACTGAAACCGTGAAAGTTCCACGTGTGCCAAGAGCTTAGCAAAACTGATATAAATCCATTTTTTTTTGTTCATGTGTATCAGATTCTAACATTGTTGCACAAAAAAACAGTAATAAAATTATCGGTCGAGAAGGGCTTATGTTTAGGCCACAGCTAAATTATCTATATTCGAAGTCCTGGAGCATCACTAACTCTCATGAATTTGAATGAAGTATGTATGATGAAGTTGCCCAACGCCTTGTCAGAGTTGATGTTTAACAAGCTGTCACAAGCATTCACAGAAGATCAAGACTGTGCCATAAATTTGGGTGCTTATTTCGAAGACGAGCTGGAATGTCGAGCATTTTTTCGGCAGATAACACAAAATTCCATCATCCTTTAATATTTACCTGGTATTAACAATGATGAATGAAAATTTATGTTGTTTTAACATATGGTTCATGATGTACACTTTTCCACTCTTGGCGGTTCGCTGCGTGCACATTCACAACAAAACCACAACTAGCTGATACGTAAATGGATTAAACATGTCCTATAGTAAGCATCATACAATAGTTAAAGATATTCTACTGTGAAATATTCCGTTCATCTTTTTATTCAACTATATCTTGTAAACCAATAGTGGAGCAGTCAGCAGAATCTTCCCAGTGGAAGCTATGTTTCGTCATGCTCATTAGAGACAAAGTTTCAAGTATATTCACTATGTTATTTGAACCAATCTGCTGCGAATCTGCGAGTGACAAACGATGCATTCATGTTTGATGAGTCATACGAAAGGGGCAACTATAAAATTATATTAAAAATAGACAAGTCTCTACGATCGAAAACAAAAGTTATTTTTTCTTTGTTGCCGTTGCATACGTTGATTTCAACGTGAAGATTCCAAAGTTTTTCGCTATAGGCCATGGCAATAGTTGATCATGATTAGCCATCACGGCGGATTTTGTGTTTAACATATTCTTATTTGAACGCCATCGAAACAAACTGAGTAAGACCGCAGGTGTTCAGTGGGTAAACGATCATACAAGGAATTCTCCAAAAGTTAATGTACAAAGTGAAGTTGCCATTCAATACATTATAGCTATTCCTACCGGTTTCTATGAATGAAGGTCACAGCAAAGTGTAGCGTTTTCTGAGATGCCTTCGAATTTATATAATCAATTTCTCAACATAGAATGATAATTTTTGCATAGTCATTCACTTGCTACTTTAAAATGATTGTAAAAAAACAGGCTTTCATCGTTTGGTCATGATGTGGCTCTTCAGACTGAACCGCCGTACAACACGGAGTTATACACTGTACACCCTCACTACAGATGATGGAACTCATGCTAGATACGTACACACCTTTAAAAATTGAAGCTCAGAGACGACGGACATAAATCCGTTGTATGTGCGATTTTCACAAATCATGATCCGTTCCGTTACCTTTAAACATCAATCAGCCAAAAGGAGGTGACCCAGTCATGTTCCAGCTGACCAGGGATGTGGAAAAGACACTTGAGCCAAATTAATTAGTGTCAGCGGGTTCGGCTGTTCAAACCGATGGAGACAAGCTGTTCATGCTGATAGAGAAGAGCAGTTCAAGCTAGTAGAGAGTAGCAATATAAGTTGATGAAGATTTAGCTCTTCCAACCTGTTGAGATTAGCCGGTCATGCTGATCTAGATTAGCTGGTCAAGCAGAAGGAGAGCCGTTGACCTAGCTGATGGAGAGCCCCTGGTTGAGCTTTTTGCTATGCTGGTCAAATTGATGGTGATAAGCGGTTTGAGCTGATTGAGAAGCGCTGTTTAAACTGAGGGAAATTAGTTTTTCAAGCGAACGGAAAGACGCTTTTCAAGATGGTGGATATCAGCTTGACAAGCTGACAGAGATTTTATCTTCAACCAGCTAGAGAAACGCAGGTCAATCTGATGGAGATAACCCGATCAAACCGATGGAGATATGTTGTTCAAGGCAATGGATAGCCGCTGGCTAAATGGATGGAGATCATATGGTCAGGCCGATGGAGGTCAGGTGAACCAGTTGATGTGGTCAGCTGGTCAAGTTGAAGTAAGTCAAGCTAATGGAAACCTCCTTAGTCAAGCCGATGAAATCATTTGATAAAAACTGGTTGAAAATCAGTTGAGCAAAACTGATTGAGTACCAGCTTCGCCTAGTTTATATAAATCCGCTGTCACGCTGACGTGGATCCGTTGAGTCATGCTGGTGGAGATAATTTGAGCCAGGATGATAACGATTATTTGGGGCAAGCTGACAGTAGATCCACCGAGCTGTGACGGCCATCTATCAGCAAGGAAAAGCTGATGGAAAGTAGGTACTTGATGTTGCTTCATAACTGAGAACCCCTGTTCAACAAATAGTGTGTTAGGGTAGAGATGAATCATTCAAAGGAAGTTTCGGGCTTTAAGACACTTAGCCTATCAGTTTCAAAATTATTAATCACTCCAATCTTTGTTTTCGTTAATCATTCGTCCCCGAAATACTACGCACTGTCATTATTTTTTTTTCCTAAACAGCGCGATTAAAAAAAACACAATTTATGCATGTCACTATTTGATTGTATCTGTCACAAGCACTATACTATTAATGCTAAATTCTTTATCACCATTTCCTCCCCACCCTCGTGCTGCTCTGCATCGCTCGCCAGCTCGTCTTGGCGGTGCTGGGACAGCTGGTCCTGACATCCACCATACCGAGATGCAGAGACACCTTGTCTGGATCGCCCTGTCCCAGCAATGCAGTGACATTACGTCCTGGCTGTCCTGTCAAAGCATACTGAGACAGCTCGTCCAGGCCGGGACTGACCCAGCATTGCGATATCATCTCGTCCGGGTCGCTCTGTCCGTCGATGCTGGGGCAGTTGGTCATAGCTACAATTTCTCTGAAATGCAGGGCTTGATTGGTCAAGCCACTCTGTCACCTCAAGACTGAGCAGCTCGTTCTGGCCGCCTTGTCCCTGTAATGAAGAGACAGCTCGTCCTGTCCGCCAGGTCCCTGTAGCATATCGTGTTGGCACTGGAGCATATCGTGTTGCCTCTGGCCGCAATTAGGAGCACAGAGTGTTGACACCGGCCACCCTCACGAGCATAGCGTACTGGCGTTATTATATCCATTAATTTTCCACGACCGTATTGCTGCATGTCTTGTTCCCATTATCACTGGCATACAAACAGTATCTTGACACGGGACAGTATTAGAGAGTAAGATCGTTCAAGGTAAAGAACAACTAACACGAATAATTTACTGTCAGTGTATATGGAGAACAACTAGAACTAGCACCAACAATAATCAACAATAAAAGCGAATTGTGGAGTTATTGCAATGAAGTCCAGATTATCGTTTTCTAATACCGTCACGCAGCAATCAGCAATAACATATAATATGTCTTCAATCATATTAGGCAGCAGCACAACAAGCTTTAGTGTCCACTAAACTGGGCTTCTGCGATGAATTGCACACCTACGTGTTCACATTTGGAGTTCGTTTTTCCTTTATCCTGGCGAGTTATATCTGCCCAAGACCAATATTGCATATTCACCTTCACGATCACGTTCACCTTCATATTTTGTAGGTACTATACTTAACTTCGATATCTTTGCTCTGCAACTGATCTCACATTGGACTCCGTCGCAGCTATTATCCACCACTCCTGCCAGATAACGTTGGAAATACCATAATAGTTAGGTTGTGATGATTTTGCTGTTTAATATGGATAATTGAATTTATCTGTAAATATATTTTGAGGGAATTTGGAAGCAAGATTTCACGAACACAGTTAATTTTGCCTCATTGAAAGATCATTTTTACTTTAACATCCATGAAATATTTTGTTGCTGCTGTGACTGAAGAAATAAGTATCAAGTTTATCAGTTTTCTTCTTGCTTGCCCAAAGCATCTGTTTTGGTGCGTTGACTCTTGCTCATTAACATTACGAGTCTTGTTCATCCCTCGTACGTTACGAGTCTTGTTCATCCCTCGTTTGAAACAGCTCTTATGTAAACTTTCCTTCCCTTTACTCTCTCACTCTTCGACAGTCTTTCATTGACCGACTTCCTGGCTGTGCTCGGAAAGGGGTTACTGCCGTGCACGTTTAACAGCCGGAAATACTTTTCACGCCACATGTTTTCGAACGCGTTTGACAGCAATCTTCTTCTCTCCTTATTATCTCATCTTCCTACCCTCACTCTCGTTTCCCAACCCCATCCGCAGGCTACTGTCTCTCCAAGGCCTGCTCGTCAAGGCTGTCTCCTCGCCAGCGTCCCCAGTCTCATGGATAATAGAACAGCGGTAAACTTCGGCGCTTGTAATATTGTAGAAACCTTTTTTTCCTACATGGACTGCTGGGCGACATCTGCACTCTTCCAGGCCTTCATGGATAACTAGACAGCGCTATGCATAGAAGCAGGGTAAATATCCAACATTGTCTGCATCAAATTTTGTTATACACGTATCACACCTCAGATGAATTCGCACAATATCACACTGATACACCAAACTTTCAAAGCCCCTCAATTTTCAGGTAATGCACGTGAACCAGTCCTAACAATTCCCATTAATTTTTGCAAATAATTTTCGTGTTCGAAAACAACACATATAGACACTAACTAATTATCATTAAAAAAGCTTCGCTGATATGTCGTCATACCGAAGCGACAACCATATCCCTTCACCGTTCTCCGACGGTTTAATGTTGTAGGACTGACCTCACAGTTAATTCTATGTACAAATGTAATTTTATATTTTATTATAAAAAGTATTTTTCCAAAAACATTTGCTAACGTAGAGTTCGCGTTAGATTGTTTACATAAAATCTAGGCCTATGTATACGGCTAGAATGATACACTGTACTCTGCTGCAAAGTATCTTGATCTAAAAATTCGGCTACCAGGTATGCGGCTTTTGTATTTACGTCAGTGAACTTGGCAGTGAGACGGATCAACGATTTATGTAACCGACACAAAGAACGGCTAAAGGGGGTGTGATGACAAATATAAATGGTTCCAGTCATACATTATAATCATCAATTGATGAACGATTCGATGAATACATTTGTTTTACCAAGTGGAAAACAATGTCTAATATATACGACAATGATAATGTACTTTTTAATGTTATATTCCAGAAGACTGCAGATTCCTTGAACGCATCAAGCGATCATTTGAAAATACCCCATGAAGTATGAGCGTAAGTCAGATGCATTTGCCCATGTATTTTGAGTAAGTTTAAATAGCTCGATGTTTGATTACAGATATTGCTTCTCTATTTTGTAACCATAAATATTTGTTTCCACTGACTGGTTCGCAATGGGAATATGACTTTCATCTCAATGGTTATTTCAAATATTTTTATAAAATGATATTTGCGATATCCTTTCAGCAAATACATAAGTTCGTTGCAAACACATTGAAGCTCATGCAGGTACCGGTATGTGTATTATAATCTGTTTGTCTGTTCGTACCCAGCACAAAACCGAGTAGCAAGGATTAAATTTTCCAAAGGGAAGGGCTGTATAAGTAACTCGTAATGGAAATACATTGATCATCTATTCCCCCCCAATACTAAGGAGGGAGTGACGCAGGGCGGCGGTGCACAGGCGGGCAAGCGATGATCATTAGAGGGTATTTCAAGTTCAAGCTCTTCGAAAACATCATTAAATCGGCGTAAGATACTCAACAAATAAGACCTCCTTCCGTTCACTGAAAACATCATAAGCGGATTGCCGCGGAGGGGAGGGAGAGACTGGGCACAATTCTCGTGCAAAAAAAAAAAAAGTTTATTGGGTAAATATTACCGGTGATATTACTTAGAAGTGATCAACAAGCTCATTCCAAATTAAAACTATAGTTACATGACGCAGAGCGTACGTTGCAACGCCTACAACGCATGCAGTCCTGTTGGTGCTGTGATTCTGATGAGACGAACTGAACGCCTGCTTGTATTGAAATTAGTGAGTCTCACCATTCTAAGCAGAATATTTAACCGAAGTTAAAGGTACGAATCCATTCTAGAACGTATTTATTGCCGCTGATAACTAGAGGAAGGCAAATATTAATGCCCGTGGCTGGAAATACACAATAACTTATGACCCTCGTACATCTGACCCAGCCCCTCAGTTTGAAGATGAGTTGAAAGGTATGATACGACAACTCGCGTATCACCCTTCTCAAATTTATGACGATGGCCGAGTCTTTAATGCTGTTCTCTCGTACTTACAATGATGGTTGGATGGGTTGAGGCATTGATATGATGCATTTTTTTGCTGTTAAAACGAATCCTTAATTTTTTGATCCTCCTTCCATATATGTACTTCCTCGTGACAAATACTTCTAGCTAACAGATCATGTTGTTTTGCCCAATATTGTCCCGATATAGTATTCCATCCACAGTGATCAGACTACCTAGCCCGACACACTTGGGTGTCTTCTTTCTTACCGCAATAGTAGCTATATTTTCTTTTACGCTCTTTGTTTACCGGCAAGCAAGAGCTTGCAACACCTGACACGACGAAGGGGTTACGACTAAAGAGGTTATTCGATGAAAACTAAGACAGTTATGACAATTATGAAGCTCGTTAAATATTTCCATTATCAACACGACCAACAAGAAAACTAAATAGATCGTTGCCTGGCGTCTTGAAGAACGTGATCGGAGGGCATTTCATACTGAACGTCATTTACTTGCGATGCAAACACGTTTGCAGTAGAAGCAATACAGTTCCGGACGGGAACTAGTCCGAATTGAAGTAACTCAAACTTCAACGACAACTGCTTGCTGTTTTTTTAGTTTCGTAAATCTTCGTACTACAGAGCTTTCTGTTCCTGCTGGAATTTTCATCACTATTTCTATTTGATTCGGCACCACCAGTGCTCAAACCACGCATATCTTTTAGTAAGTCTTTGTGAGGAAACGTAATATGTGTGATGTTATTAAATTGTCATGTGGCGGGGCTCCGCGTACGCGGCAGCGAACCATCCGTATATACTAAATTTGTCGTCATGTTCACATCCTCGAGTAGTGGATGCGGATGACTTGCAGATGTACAGTAAGTAAGAAAAATGAACACCACACTGTCAAAAGAAGTGGAGTATCATATTTTTTTTTAACAAGGTTATTTAAACAAGGTTCAAGTCGATCGATATTTTCTTTTCTACATCGAAGAATTGTGAGTGGATAATACAGAAAAAAAGGGATACGTAAGTAAATGAAATGACGTTGACAATCGATATATTACATTGCAAACTACATCATGCAACTATAATATCTTCAATCAAAGTTAACTAGATAAAAGTATTGCTAGTGACCATTTCAACGTCGTAATGTTTAAAAACTCGGAGAGTCCTATCTCGTGGGACCAGAAATATATCATTCCAGCCATGGATACCATATAGAGATCCGTTCCACTTCTCGACGAATATTTTGAAACCCACTAAAAATCATACCAGTTTTCGCAACATGAACAGATGAAATCTTCTTACTTAATACCCGGTCTTCGACTATTATGACGGAAATGGAACATTATATATTTCCCCAGCAGTGCTCAGTCTCGTCTTTTGATGCATTTTCCTTGTTCAAAGAACATATAAATATAATTTTTGTTTGCGTCGGGCACAAACCGTATCATTCTGTAATTTCTACAAAAAACTATCAAATGGTCTAGCAGACGTTTTGCCAAACAATTGTACCTCTTTTGTAGATATATCTATCAAACTCATTTCAGTATTCTTGATAGCCTGTAGAAATTGTTTGCCCCATCGGGTGCCAAACAATTTTTGGACAACCAATCGATTTTTTCAAATTGAACGCTGCATTTCATCAACAGTATGTGCAACACAATAATTTCAGGGGATTAATAAACCTATAGAATAATTGAAAAGCCGTCGACTGACACAAATCTTCGAGATTATCCAATATGCTAATCATAGAGACCAGGAGGTACGATCATGAGAGCAGAAATTGATTTTGAAGACCGTTATCAAAAAAAAAAAAAAAAAAAA
>SDVV010042012.1:0-10381 GCA_016164225.1 Gammarus roeselii | reverse complement strand
TCATGTCATGCATGCGGATGGTTCATGTGATAGCCAATAGTGCGCACTAATTTCAGTTCCTATACCTGTGTTAACATTGCTGTTCTCAACAGCATACTGGCGCGCATGGCTGTGCTGGCCTCCCCCGGCTCTGCTGCTCCCCGCTTGATGTGGACCTGCTGGAGGGGGCTGCAAAGGTAAGAGATCAAAGGTAAGAGCCAGAGAGTGGCACGCTCAAGGTGCCCGGTTTTATTCTAAAGCCGAGGTGATCCTGGTCCCAGTGGTCATAACCCGGGTTGGTGTGCGTGGAGTTGGTGTTGGTTTGGCAGGCTCTATGACCTTGCCACTTGCACAGTTTGGGAGGGCATTTTGCCATCTCTTACAAATAAAATTTTTGTCTTCTAGGTGATTGGAAAGATAGTCGCGTATCGCCCTTTTCCACGGTTTTGTCCACGACTGATGCCAAACTGATCAGCCAATTAATTGTGGAATTGCCCTTACATTAGCAACTCGCTTGTTTCAGGGACCTCTCCATTTACCATTTACCAATGGTCTCGTGTTCCCAATAGACCTCTTGGGGGAAAATCCCTCAGTTGAACAACTTGAGAACACAATGTTGTTAATGGTAACTTCCCTAGCATTGTCTGGATCATTGCTGGGCCCTCAACTGTAATGAACACTGGACAAAAGCTGATCAAGACATCGGCCATCTCCTCAGGTGACGTCCTGAAAATACCATCAACGTCCATCAGTGAGACAACTGAATCCCTAACAATTTTGCGCTCCTTGACTTAGCAATAGAATTCCTTTGGTTTCTCTTTGTCGTTGTTGGCTATATTTTATCTGATGTGCGGGTAGAGGATAGGAATAGCCTAGTGGCTGTCTTAAACGCCCAGCAATGCAGTTCCCTCTGCCTCATTTGTTTGTCTTGTCAATTTAGGGCCTTTCCGGTTTTGACATTTCACCAAGAATGCTTGATCCTGTGAGCGTGACCATTTGCAAAATCTCTTCAGAATACGGATGCAGGTATCCATATTACCTTTTTGGAGCTATTTTTCCAAATTGAAAGCACTTAGTCTCTGAGACCTTGGTGAATTCCACCATGTTGTGGTCAAGCACCTCCCAGTTAATTGCCAACTGTGCTGTCAACAACCAAGCGCCCCTTAGCTTGCATAACAAGCTACAGTGTGTAATTCTCCCAAGTTGTTTCATAAGCATACTGGACTATACAATTTTTGACAAACTCCGCTCTGGAGCCAGCAAAGTTAGGCTCACCCAATCAATCAAGGACAGATTGAAGTCGCCATCGATGATAGTCTCATGATTAAACATTCAAAATGTTTTCTTCCAGCTTCTCATTGAGCTGGGCATCATGTTCTGCAAGCCCAAATGTTGCATGCTACTTTAATTTCGGCTTAGAGAATGCACAAGAATATGTGGCGTGCACTGATCAATGAACTTGGTGCACTGTCTACTTGATGTGCAGCACTGACTTGCCCCCTCTCCCTTCCAGTTGAAGCGGGTTTGTCCTTATTAAACATTTTGTATCACAGTAGCATTATTTCCACAACCAGGTTTCCTACGTTGTAGATACTGCTAAGTTTTGTTTATACTAATCACATCAACTTATACAGGGTCACTATTTCAATCTTCATCAATCTGTAGGGCATTGATAACTGGCTAGCTTACTTTTTTCAAGTCTCACAGATGTATCCTGATCCTCCCAGTCTTTGATAGCTTCCTTTTATTGGGTCTTGAGTTTTTTTATGGTGATGCAAATACCTCCAGGTTCTCCTTCGTGCTCCGGAAATAAATTCTCCTGGACCTTCACAAGTTCCGTCCGTTCCTAATCAACAAACTGCTGCTTTTGTTGTTTGAATTTGCTGTTGTAATCACAAAGCCTACTGATTGTTTCACGCACCTCCTCCAAAACGTGGTGTGTTTCATGGTCCATCTTGGTTATGATGGGGCGTAGCTGTTGCATCAAGACAAAGCCCTTTGAAGAAAGGCCACCGGTCTCTTTGTCACCGCATCACTATCTTTCCTTTGCATACTCTGGAAGGCATTCCAGACCTTGTCCATAATAGATTCCAATTAGAAGAAGCAACACACCCGTCGTTCCTAGTCTTGCACGTCGAACCCTGTGAACATGTGTTTACAAATTTTGACTCATCAGAACATGCAGAACACAAGAAACAACATAATTTTTTCCTCTTGATTTGATTTGGTAAATTTCTGCTTGGGAGAAAGTACATGTCTTCCCATTCTTCCCAACGCAGATGTGCTTTGCCCTGTTTGGTAGCCTCCAGCTCTTGTCTGCAGAGAGGGCAAGGTTTTTAGCCATCTTGGTATACTTTGGACCCCAACCTCTTCCACCGCCTACTCAGCACTGTTGTGCCTTGCAATCTTTTTGATTTTGGAGATATCCTACCCTTTTCTGACCTCCCTCTCATCACTGCTGGCAGCTGCACCCCCACACACCATTAGTGGTTCCCTAAAAGATTTTCAGTATTCAAATGCAGATTGCATCTCTGCTTGCAAGGGAGCTCCAGTAATGTTCCATCTACATGGAAGGAGAAGTTTTTTTGATATTTTGTGTTAACTTGGGTTGTGACAATACCCCACCTTGTTCTTTTCTTGAGATGTTTAAGGAATGACGATGCAGGCAAAATCAGTGTCTGCCTAAAAAGAGTTACTAAAAAAGGTCAGTATTTTAAGTACCTACATTGACTCTCATGTGGTAAAAACTGAGGTGAAATCTCTTTGAAAAATAGGTGTAAAGTGTTGGGTGCACTGAAGAATGCACCCTATAGTGATTTTTTTCTGAAATTTACAAATGTTGAATTTTTTTGTTCCAAATTACCCTGCAACCCAAACTACCCTGGTAGAACCTACTGATGTCTTTATTCTAAAGTAATCTAAATATATTACATGCAGCATGTGTACAAATGTCAGTTTTTCCTGTTCCTAAGCATGAGTGATTTCATTTACCAAATTTGAAAATCAGACAGAAACTACTTCATCAATTAGCGAGTCAATAAGTATAAATGTAGTTGGTATGTTTGCTGCTATCACCTAACCCCGTGTTGTCATGATACATCAAATTGCTATCACTAGTAGCTGCTGCAATAGCTGTTCAATTTATGTGCACATGCAATATATAATGGTCGCTTTAACTATTAGTTGAATAAATAAAGTCTGTGATGACATCAGTGGTGTAAGCTGTTGTGACATATGCTGACATTGATCTAAAGAAAATGACATGTTTGTGCAATAATGCAGATCATTGCCAGTGCTGTAATCTATCAAGATAGCTTCCGTTTGCTGTCACCTTCAAGTTTAGCTAGAACCTGTGCTACTGCTAGCTTTCACCTTCTAGTTTAACTAGAACCTGTTTGTAACCATATTAATTTTGTAATATCTTCACAGACCTGGCCGAGAATGGTGTAATGTACGGAACTTGCTTGTCTGCACCACGAGGCAGTCGAGCACTGCAGCTGATGGTGCTGCATCTTCAGTTGCCCCCACAGGCGGCCTTGATGGTTAGTTGTGCACTGTACAAAGGGGTTTACAGTTGAAATCGGAATAGCTATTTAAATCGAGAATATTAAATAGCTGTTCCAAACTCAAGTTACTACTTTTGAACAAAAAAGTGCAGGGCACCCTAAGTTAGGATGTCCTGAGAGACATGAGTCACATGAAAGAGCAAGAGGAGGACTTGGTTATCTGTAACTGTCATCTGTTCTCAACTATTTTTTCCATAATCATTCACTCTTTTTGATGTAATTTGATAGGTAGCTGCAAATCTACTAGCTGGTTTTGCATGTGTAACTGGTGAACTAATTTTTGAGTGCAGATGACAGTGCCTCTCATGCCTTCAAACCGTACTGTAGTTGATTACCTGTATAAAAACTTACTTAAAAAATTCTAGTAGCTATCGTTTTAACCAATATTTGTATGCTTCATACAATATGAGACCAATGCTAGAACACATGCAAAAAATTAATCTCTCCCACAATGGATTAAAAAATAGACAAGATTTAATTTTGTTTTGGATTCTATAGGATATTTTTTACCTATGCACACTTCACCTGAGTATACTTCATCTAAGGTAGTTTTATCTTTTGTTAATGCAACTTCTTCCTCCCAATGTCCTTCCTCTTCCCATTCCTGCTGAAGACGTGGGTAGGGTTCCCTGACTGATGACAGGACCAATGTAAGGTTCCTAGTTTCCTTTCTCTTATTTTTTTCCAGCATGTTAGAACATCGATTTTGATGAAATTTTACTTTTAAATTCAATTCTTGGATTGTATTAGATATCCAGGTTTTTGTTAAAATAATCATAAATTTTTACTTTATTTGATTTGTTATATAGGAATTACAAAATATGGAGGTTACTATTCAAGAGGTAGCTAGATGACTAAGATATGTAGCAATTCACACCTGTATTTTTATGATTTCAGGTGTATGCTGATGGAGAATCACACCTAATCCATCTTTCTTGCTCCAATTACTGCAAGAATGATCCAGTAGTCCCAAAAGATCCAAGTACCAAAAGATTGAACATCCAAGAACAAGAGAATCTCATTCTTGAAGAGGTGCAAAAGCTTGAAGAAAGTCTGGAGAAGGAAATCCTTAACACAGAGAAGTTCATTGCTAGCAATGAAAAAATTGAGGAGAGATACAAGAGAAGTGATCTCGATAATGTCCTCCATTTTGGCAAAGGGGCTAAGAAAAGCAAGACCTTGAACTTTGAAGTGAACATCGACCGAGATAACATAGAGAAAATGACCATAATGAAAGAGTTTGAAAGTGGTAAGCACACGCCTAAACTGTTGAAAAACACCGCCGGCGATGCTACGACAACATCCTGTTCAAAGTGCCCCGTCTTTAAGCAGCACCAAGTGATTGAGTTCTACTTACGCCTTCCCAAGGCTCTCAACTGTTCAGACAAGTCGAGTCCGTGTCCGGGTCGCCCCCAGTTGGAGATGGTCGCTGACCTGGACTGCGGTGTCGATGGCGGCGTGCTGGTCGCGACTCCTGCGCCTGACTCACCCAAATCATGTCGCATTTCGAACGCCAGTGCAACCACTGGATCACCATCACCAGTTATTAATCCCCAAGACCACCACCACAGCAGAGGTGGAGATTTAGCGAACGCTCGGTGCCTCATTCAGACGTGTTCAGGACACGAGCTCTCTGAGGTTACTGGAACCAAAAAACTAATCAACCTGAAAAGCCGAAAAGCCATCAAAACCCGGCACAGGGCTATGATTCGGGATGGCAGTTTCGAGAAATTAGGCCACACTGGAACATCAATGGAGTCAGTAAGGCATTTTGAAGTAAAGCTCCCTTCAAGTGCAGGGCCATTTACATGCTTTTGGAAGCTGGATGCTTCCTCTCTCAAATACCTGGAGCTGAACGTGCCCAGCAGTATCAGACCTCATGTGACAGTCTATAGCAACAACCTACGCAATCCTACTTGGGATACTGGCCACTGCCATTTGTCAGGTGCTGGTAGCGTTTGGTTGCACTCTGATGCAGACGTACTGTATGTTGTTTATAACAACCCGTATCCAACCGAGGCAATAAACACCCTGAGTATCTTACAACACCGGGAAGGATGTTCTTTCCCTCCCGATGTTCCATTTGGGAAGCATTCATGGCATCCTGCATCTACCTCTAGCGGCATCGTCGCGGCCGCTGGGCCGCCACACATCGCGTACACATGCGATTCTGGCTACAACCTTCAGGGCAGTGCTGAGTTGGTGTGCACTGACGGTGCCTGGCCTGACCCTCCTCAGTGCGTAAGCGTACCTCAGTTCACATCTGCTGCCAGTAAGAGCGAGTCTATGTCTGATGCCCCGGAAGGTGCTGCAAAGAGTGCATTGGACGTCGCTGTGCTCCTTCTCAACACGACAGCTGACGAAGACATTGACGACGGCAATGACAAGCAGAAACTGCAGTTGGCTGATGGTAACATCACAAGTCAAGACGGTCTCAGCGGCGATAGCATCTCCGAAAGTGAAGCTACTGACGATGATGTAAATTATACTGAGGACGACGAGGCTGACCTTGACAACTACCGCGTTAATGAGGAGGAGGGGGGCGACTATTATGATTACAACGCCACAGAGTATGACTACTTGCCAGAGTTCAATGCTACCACGACTGCGGCTACGACGCCAACCGGATCAGACTATCACATTCCAATACCTTTCATCAACTCTTCTAGTTCTACAATCCTAACGAATTCTGTTTATGGAAACCTTAGCAGCAACGGTAGCAGCGACAAGTCGATCGAAAGCACCAATCGCAGCAATAACAACAGCAGTAGTCTCGCGAGTGGGTTAGAGGACGTGCGGCAACTCTTGAAGGCGCTGTCCATAGACGACGAGATGCTGCTGTACCTCATCGTTGGTTGCTGCGGTCTCCTACTGCTCATCATTGTGGTGACCATAACTTCGATCGTGGTCTACCGAAGACGGTACCCTGTTCGTCTGGGCTTGGGACGAAAGTTCGACACTTTCCAGAACCCGATATATGAGAAGACGGTGGTGCGAGTGCCGGTGCGAAGCGCGGAGGAAGTGGAGGAGGAAGATGATGCGGGTGTGGATGATACCACCACTCCCGCCTTGCCTCCAGCCTCCAAGGCCGAAATGGAGGACCTTAGCGACTCCACTGTTATGGAGTAAAACCATCGAGGTAGTTTGGTACGGACGACGTTTTTATTAAGATTTTGTTTTTGTAGGTAGATAGGCAAACATGCCGGTGCCACTGTAACTGCTTACCATGCAATATTATTTAGAACAAAGCGGCAACTCATTAACTAAAATATTTTATCTTATGTTAAAAGTTTATTTTGCTATTTATAAAGAGATTAGCTACTGTGAATAGCAATGAGATTATTATTTTTTATTTAAGGTAATACGGTGCATGTTTTAGGCTCACTGAACACACTGGAGAAACTAACTGTGATTTTGATAGTTTGTGAGCGATACGCGTGAACAGTGCAATGAGAGGCTGGATAACACCAGTTATATATAACCTCTCGATTATTTTCTGTGCTGCTAACATTCTATTTCTGCTATAAATACTCCGTTTGAATATAGTGTAGCGTTGATAATTTGTCGTCGGTCCCTAGATCCGTAGTTGTAGAGACAGTACCTAAATAAATGAAGACACGAGCATTAAGATATGACTGCTGGTGCTATGATCGAAGTCCTGATGATAGGTGTTGAGGGCATTTGCTGAAGAACAAACAATCCGGTTGTTGTTATTGTGTTTATAATTTTGTCTCGGGCTCTTGTTTTTTCACGCTGGCTAACCATAGTATTGCAGTGAATCTTCTATACCCTAATTTGTTCAATAACTGAAACAACGAACGAACTAACGCTATGAGCTCGGGCCGCAAATGCATTTATTTATCCACATTGTTGTGGAAAAATTGACGGTAACTGGAGTATTGATGTCTTTTAGGAATGATTCATGTTTGCCATATAACGATTAACTGCATCTCCTCAAATCTGTAGTCTTCAGCTACAGAAACTCCGACGATTCAACTCACTTTCTAAAATCTTGATAGTTTAATATTTGGATTAGAAAGCGACTCTGTTTTCGTCTACGATGTTATTCAGGTTACGAAGAATATGAAACATCGAAATGATTGGCTACACCAATTGCAGATTTACTGCAAAAGTACTTCGGAATTTGATTTTTTATTTCAAATTATTTAGTGCTGAGTATAATATGTTGATCAATCAGCAGAATTTATCTGAAATCTCTTCTTCCTTCTTAGGTGCACTGGGACAAAGGAATACTAATTACCTCCGATTGTCCTTCACCATCATTTCAGCAACCCTCACTACTATGATGGATGTTTCTATGTATGTTGTTACCCATCCTTCCCCATCCCTCTTCTTAATGTCTATATCACTGTGCAACTTTGTAGTAGTACTTACCGCTAACGCTCCTCGTAAGTTTAACAATCAACTGGTTACTGTTCAACTACTCTTCACAACCATGCTGAATTGTTTCAGTGGATTGGAGTGTGAAACTGAGGCCAGTAAGCTGCCATTGCCGGTAGGTATTATAGTTATCTTGATGAACTACAGCTAGCTGAAGCTGTTCCTGAGAACTGTGACTTGCGTATAGTAAGTAGACCTTCGACTGGCTCAAGAGTTCATTTGGTAAATCATAAAAATGTAGGATTTATCGGCCGTTGCACAAATTGTGATCAATATTAGAGTCACGAAAGTAGATAATTCAAGCAAAGCGGCATTGCGTTTGGTTCCTTGTACTAAGACACTCGTTTCTCATTAGCTGGTAATAACGTTAGGGTATAATAGACTTGTGCTCTGAGTTAAGTCCAATGAGCTTTCATGATGTACAGCATCAAACAGAATCTCGTTGCATGTCAGTCTCCAAAATTGACACAACTTACTCTGACAGATTCTGACGTCATATTAGGTAAGGATCGGCATAATTTGGAGTTGCAAGTGGTTCATATTAGCTAAACGTTGTCTTCAAAAATGGCATGCAAGGGTAATGAGTTGTTTGATTTAATGTTGGAAAAAAATCATTTTTTTCTTCAAATAGTTTAATTTTGATTTCGAATAACGTAATTTTTTGCTTCCTGTTAGTACCTAGGCTTACGTAGGCTTCAGTTTTTGTTGCTCATGTTTCAACAGTGCCATGACCATTCTTCCACCTCGCCAGTTATTTTTCAAGTTCGCAGTAGCTCAAGCCAGGCGTGTTGCGCCCTATGATCTTTTTTAGCTACTCAATAATGCTGGACAACATCGAATTAAGGCTCAAGGCACAAATAGTGATAACTGGCTCTACGTATCATGCTCAGATAAGGCACAAATATCGACGAAATGAGACTCGATTTCATTTTATGTTTTCAGCAAAAAACTGAAGGTTGATAGTTCCAATGATTTGCGAAGAAAGTTTTGTCCAAGGACTGGTTGTCATCATCGACATAAGAATGATGAACGCCGGCTCTGCTCTGATGGAGTGCTGCCCTCGGACTGGTTGTCATCATTGAATGATGAACGCCGGTTCTGCTCTGATAGAGTTCCTACCACAAACTGGTTAGCATCGACATAAGAATGAGGAACGCCGGCTCTGTTCTGACGAATGAAATATTCCACAGCCTTATCAATATGTAAGGGACTTAATGTAAGGCGAGATCAACGACTCAAACAGGAGCAAGTTGAATCATGGTCCTTTGAAGCCGTGTCATCAACCTTTGCAGCGCCGGGGCGGCGACTTCAGGAAATTATGGTATGCTGGTTGTTACACAAACCATTACGACTATACGTTATTTTTGGGCCGGCAATATTGTAAATGATTTATTTAATCATTTTACTTTCCGTAGAAGTGAATAAGGGACAGGTTTCGGAAGAAATACTTGCATAATACGGACTTCTGAAGTCAAATGTACGATGATTCGGCACAGACCTCATGTCTTATCCATGCCTCTAGACTATGGACTGACTCGAGTTGTCTCCGACTTTCAAGTCTTGAGTTTCGATCATTTTATAATCTTGAGGTTGAGCTTGCTCGTTTGAGAATGAGCTAAGAGTGTACCAAAAATGATATCTATGGCTGATGGATTTATGTGGGATTGTCTACTCTTAACCATTTTCAAGTATCTATCATTTTGATTAATATCATAATTGTTTATAATAATTTAAAAACTAGCAGAATTTAAAATTGATCTTATTTTTTTACGTGGATAAAGTTCTCGTGTTCCTATTTACAAATTGTAATGCCATTGACTGAGAATTGCAGTATTCAGTTGTACTGACCATGTCTAAAAATACTAGTTACCAGTTACAGGGACCAAAACGTAAGATATTTTTCGTAGTTTACATAATTGTAGAAAAGAAACCCTAATTTCCAGTGTGTCTGAAGAGCAGTGAAGCTCTTAACAGCTTGGTCGGAAAATACGACAATATTTCACTAGAGCGGTTGTTTTCATTATTTGATAGAGAGCAGGGATGGTGAAGAAGTTGGAGGACAGAGTGGATTTCCGTGTTCTGAGGTGGTTCGGGCACATGAAGAGGATGGATGAAGGGAGATTGGTGAAAAGGGTGATGAATGCGGAGGCGAGTGTCGCAGGCCTAGAGGTAGACCGAAGTTTGGGTGGAGTGATGGTGTGAAGCAGGCGTTGGGAAGGAGAGACATGAATGTGGAAGTTGCGAGAGAGCGTGCATTGAACAGGCGTGAGTGGAGAATGGTTGTGAATGGTTGATTTTGACGCTGCTCTGATGTGCTTTCCCGCCCTCGGCATCCCGCTGTCGGGATGGTCGTGGGTGGGGGGGGGCCCGGCCATTATGACGCGGCGGGGGTAAACCAGTGAAAACTGTCGGGCCCTGCTACTGACGGCGGATTC
>SDVV010042011.1:0-10381 GCA_016164225.1 Gammarus roeselii | reverse complement strand
TTCGAAGGGAAATTTGAACGTAGACCGTAAACAATATCGTCCGTTTAGAAACCTGCAGTTCACAACCAGCAAAACCAGTGTAAAATCTGCTCCGACCTCCAAACTTTGTAAACATGCTTTAATTACACCACTGCTGGCTTAGGAACTTCCATGATTCTTTTACAGCCGAGGAGAAAGGAATTAGCCAAGTTTAATTAAGGAGGGCAGCAAGTTTGTTTATGCTCGACCGTATTGTTACATGTAATTATTGCTCCCATAAAACAGCCTTCCATTCCACAAGCGTCGTTATTCAAGGCAGGTGTTGGAAGTTTCGTTTGAGTTAAGAACGAACCGACAGATTCGAATTGCATTGGTGATCGTCGATCAGGACCAGGACCGTTTAATGCAAAGGGAGACTAAATGCGTCATTCGTGATCGTCGATCAGGCGCAGGACCGTTCGATGCAAAGGGAGACTAAATGCGTCGATTCTGAAACTTTTTGAAACGAAACGATAGTCAGGAAAAGATAATGGAGCAATTCACCGAAACGGACACAACTTGACTTATGATGTGATTGAGGGCATTTCTTGTGAATACCGAGTAAATTGAACTCAAGTTTTTATTAGGAATATCGAAGCAAAGGCAGACACTGGAAATCCGTAACAATAGTTCATTCCTCATTGGAACATATATGTATATGTATGCAGAATAATTCATCTGTTTCCTCTTCTTTGGAGGTCGGTTGAGTTGGGGTGACTCTGCTTCGTCCCCGTCGCTGTTGAGGCTGGAACTCACCTCATGCTCTCATAACTCTAATGACTTGTACGGGAGTCGGGTACGTTAGCCACTCGGGCAAGGCAGACAACAGTGCTGGAGTAAAGGCTCTAAAAACACAGATTCACGCGACCTCGAAATGTATGAAACATTTTAATGAAGCCACTTTTTGCTAATAATCGAACATTGAATTCACATATTTGGCAACATTTTCGTTGCCTGAGACTCCAGGAAACAATGTATATAAGACAGCGCGCATGTTTTTCTGGGTACACACATAATCGTGGCATCACTCTTAAGGAACACTGTCTAATGTGAAAATATTATTTCTACGTATAGAATGGACTCATGTTTGATTGTAGGCCTCATAATTTTCTGGTTTTCATCATAAAGGAAACCATATAATTAACAGGAAATCATCGTTTAAAACGAACCGCTCCTGATGACTAAATGGATTATTCTGACGTCATGTATTAACGTGGTTAATAAACATATGTTGAATGGGCCTGGGAGGAGGATCTTTTTATTCGACGACTTGGCCTCGTTACTGGTAAATTTCAAAATAAACGCCTACCGAAGACGTGTTAGCTTGAAATGGCAAGTGTCGTCATTTCACGTACAGGTAGTTTGTTAAAAGCATGTATGATAGACGAAATAACAAAAAAATGTAGAGCTGAGCGAATCAATTTAGTCACCCGACAAATTACCCGACTAAGATAAGTTCGCTGTCATAAAAGCTGAGGGAACTTTTGAATACAATGCATTGCCCAGAGTACAACCTAATCTAAGGGATAACTATAAACAGTTGTTTTTATTTATGAATTTTTTCATCAGGGCTTGAGTTCATTTTCATTTAAAAACATTTCGAAACACGGGGATAATTTTAAAACTACAGGCTCATATTATATTCAAATTGTAAAAATACATAATCGAAACAGCAAGAGGTAAAATGTATCATTCTGTAGGGCTCGTGATTTTATAGGACACTTCATTTTATAGACCACAAATAATATATGCTCATTAATTATCCCACTATTCAACACCCGATGTGAGTTGTGTTCTATTCATACCAAGAGGCGGGGCAATTCTCCAGGACGATTAGATTAGCGGTCGGATACCAGACGCCATGGGGAATTGTCACGCGGTCTTTTTTAGGTTACCTAGTCCAGTCATGAAACCCTCAGATACCAGGCAGTGGAGGTAGCCAAACTCGATCAGTAACTATTCATGTAATCTGGGGTTTTCACTCCAAGCCTCGAACGTAGTAAATGAACTAATCCATTTCGGAACTTCTAAAAATCGTTATACTTTCATTGTCCTGCTAATGCAAAGATTGTCTCTGAGCAGAAACGGTCCTTGATGAGCACAGGAAGAGGAACGGGAAACGACGTCACCAAAGAAACAATCGGAAACATCTAGCAAGAGACCGCATTGAGCAAAAACAGGAGCAAGAATTCGTGCAGCTACCGAGGCAAACAACCGAGAAAAGAGCTGGGTCAGGCAGCAAGAGCAACTACGATAGAAAATCGAGCTGCTCTCGGCGCAGCTCAACGGAAGACATGTCATCCAAAACTGATAGGAGTGGAAAAAATACAAGTTCTACTGGCACTTATACCCAAGATGGATCTTCTTCAAGCTATAGTCAAAGCGAACAAATATGACATAGTTGGAATCAACGAATCGTGGCTGGACATGATTGACCGGAATCTTCAGGCAGAAATAGAACTTCAGGAACTCAGGACCTTCAGTGTAGACAAACCTTCTCCAAGCAAGAGAGGAGGAGGGTCAACGCTACATTTCAAAGAAACCCTTCTTCCAATACTTCGCAGAGCAATAGCAACAACATCTTATGAGGTAATCAAGGTTGACATTATGCCCTCTGATGGAATAGTATACCGAAATCCAAGAATAACAGTAGGGGAAAAAGACGTTTTCTTTGACGAATTGTACAATATAATTTCTTCATCCCATGAGAGTATCTTCATGAGGGACTTCAACCTACCTGACATCAATTGGACAAAACTGGAAGCTGCATTACTGGGCGGCAGGTTGATACAACTAGTCAATAATAACAACCTAACTCAATACGTGGAAGAACCAACCAGAAGGCCTAACAACTTGGATCTTGTTCTATCGACTGAAGAACAACTAGTTGGACTAGTAACAGTTAAATAGGCGTACCATACTATTGAATTCTAAATCACAGCAAACTAAACAATGCGAGAATCAGCAGGGTATAACTACAACTTTCGGAGAGCTAATTTTGATGGCTTAAAGGACGAAATCACAAACATAGACTTCGAATACCAGTCCGATGGAAGGACCGCTGATGAATGTTTTGCGTATCTTAGAGATTAGGTGGTGCAAGCCAGCAAGCGATACATCACGGAGAAAAGTACAGATAAACGATCCCTCTTGGCTGAATAATGAAGTTCAAGAAGCATTTGCTAGCCGACAAACATTATACCAAATTCCCAAAACTAATCCATCACCGGAGTCAGAACAAGCGCATGAGCGAGCTGGTAGAAGAGTGAAAAGAGTGGCCAGAAGCGCCAAGAGAAATAAGGAAAAAAATGTTGCTAAATCGGCTAAGCAAAATCCAAAAGAATCCTATGCATATGTGAATGCGAGACGTGTTGTTCGTGACAGCATTGGCCCTCTGCGAAATAGTGCAGGGGATCTAAAATCATCCGATGCCGACATGTCTATGTTACTCAACGACTACTTTGTAACCGTCTTCACAGATGAGAATATTAATAATATTCCAGAAGTCGAACTGCTTGGAGAAGTGCAATCGATGGAAAACATCAACTTCCTTGTTGGTGAAGTAGAGGAACAACTCAGCAAACTGAATATTTACAATTCTACAGCAAATCTACAAATTTACAGCACCTCTCCGAAATCATCAGTGGTCCACTGACAGAGATCTTTAACTGGTCTATGACTACTGGAATGATTCCAGAAGACGGGAAAACCGCGAACATCACAGCCATATTCAAGAAGGGTAGTAGGCAAGAGGCAGGAAATTATAGACCAATCAATCTCACATCTGAGGTCGGCATAACCTTGGAAAGATAAATAAAAACAAGCATAACATATCACCTCAAGAGAAACCACCTCATCAAGGAAACCCAACGTGACTTCAGAAGGGAACTTAGCTGACTCTCTAATCTCCTGGACTTCTTTAATAAGGTCACCGAGATATACGATGAAACCAAAGCCGTCGACCTTGTTTATCTTGACTTTAAAAAGCGTTTGTTAAGGTAAACGCTTACTTAGAAAGGTGGAGGCACTTAGCATACTGGAAATATGGCCAGGTGGCTCCGAAATTGACTCATGGGTTGCAAACAACGGGTCTGTATCGGCCAAGGAAAATGTCAGTGGGCTACGGTAACATTAAAAGTACCCCAGGGCAGTGTTCTTGAGTCCCTTATTTTCATAATCTATATAAATGATCTCGAAACCGACATCGTTAGCAAGTTATCAAAATTTGCTGACGACACTAAGCTCTGCCACAAAACGGACTGTGAGCAAGATCGCATTTATGTGATCGCATCACAAAATCGAAATTCTGCTTTCGTAATGGCAGACCAGCATATGACTGAAGTAGACCAACAACGAGACCTTGGAATATTAATCACCAAAGATCTCATGTGGAAAAAACAAGTGGAAGCTAGCTACAAGAATGGCAGTAGAGTCCTTGGCCAGACCTCAAATGACATTTGCAGTACAATCACCTATGAGGTGATATTAACAAAATGGAACGTATTCAGCACCGAGCAACATAAATGATTCCGGAACTGAGAAATAAGACATATCCGCAAAGACTCGACAAACTTAAGCTGATATCACTTGAAAGAAGACGACTTAGATTAGAGGTCAGTTAATTGGAACCTTCAAATACCTAAACGGATTTAATAGAACTAGCCCTGAGGCCCTCTTTGACCCAGACTATAACCCAAGGAACAGAAATAATGACCAAAAATTGCAGCTAAAACCATTTAGAACGTCAGTGGACGAAAATTTAATTCCAATCACGATACCAACAATTTGAAACCGCTCACCACATGATGTGGTTAATAGTAACAACGTACACACATTCAAAAACCTCCTCGACAAACACTGGGAGACTAATCTATCATTTTACTAAGCATTAGAACCTGTGCCGCCAAGGTGGCAACAACATCCGTTGGAGCCTTCAGCATCCGGCAGCCCATGAACGATGGGCGTTCCATCTAGGCTGGGTAGCTGTTCTGCAAATTCAATTCTGGAATACTGCTGGGATGGACTCTTCAGCCCGTCTGAGGCCCACTACTAGTTCTACTACTACAACTACTGCTACTAATATCTGAGGGAAAAAATCTTATATATCAATCAGGAAGAATTGTGTTTGGCCCACGTTGGATGTTGAAGGATTTCATTCAGCGACGAATCTAAGTATCTGCATATAAAATTTCGTGTAAAATCTGCAATGACTTTATTCCTATTAATTTTTAAGGGACTATTATCCATCAAATTTCTGGCAACTCGTGATTAGAATCATTAAAATGGAAGCTAATTTTTCGCATTTATTCATAATAACAGATTTTACAATCCTTTAAACCGTGGGACATGCACATTCATGTATTTTTGTTGTTGAAAACATTTGTGTGGGTTCCATATAAAGATATTTTAAGAAAGATTCATTTATGAAACAGCTTCTTACATCGTCACATGCAAGTATTCTAAAATGATCCTATGCCAGCTAACAACATACACAAGTTTTCTCAACCGTTCGATAGCAGAGGAATATATTTGAAAAGTTAGGAGTCAAATTTCGAAAGTTCCACCAAGAATGTCGGAAATTTTCACTAGTTTTCTGCGATCGTCTCCAGTTGGAAAAGAAAATCTTTGGTGCTGGTGGCACTTTTATGTTGAGAATTCATAGCATCTTACTGTTCTGAGTCTTCTTGAGGTAAAGAACTTCTTTCAAGTGCATTTGTGGATTCATTGGTGTACACTCCCAAAAGGGATTAAGCCTCATTGATGAGCCTTCCCAGGATACAGAAAAATGTCTTCATATCCGACCAGTTCCTTTCATGCGCACCACCGCGCTGTTTTCATTGTTTAAAAAAAATACAAATCAACGATTCGCAGATAGAGACAGTCCGTGTATTCATAAATATATTCAATGCAAATGAGGAGCGAGTATATTTGTTTATTGATTCGTGTTTCACTTTTGTAAGCAGCCGAATCCACTTAATTGGTGTTCAAAATTATGCTGCGTTGGTTCAACTTAACAGCATCCAATGTTTAATCAAAAACGTTTACAATAAGGGAACAACTTGTAAGTAGCGAAGTGTCAACATGTCGAGCAATAGGTTTCCCGTTTGAACCAAACAATATTCTGAATTGAAGCTTGCATGTGTTATTTTATAAATATGTACACGAATATATTTTGTGCGTAATGAAGAGCGCACGCGTATGAGACAATACGCACGACATCTTATCTTCTTTGTATAATGCCATATGATGTGAACAAAAAATACCAGGATCAGTTATTGTGATCCATCAATAAATATATTACTATGATGACGCTCGCAGTATATAACAAAGCTAGGGAAGGTCTTCGACTCCATGACAACAACTACAGTCTAATAATGAAATATTTTTCCAAGCACCTGCTCATTTGTATTTTTTGTGTGGATGGTATAGTGGTACATATTGAGATACTACTTGGATACTTGGAGATTCTTCGCTGCAGAGCTTGCTACAGCGTAGTGTTATGGGACACACACAACTTGACGACCTAATGGACTCGTTCGCATAACTGGTACATGTCTCGAGTGCGTCTGACCATAGTATCCCATTACAGTACTTCACTTTCAAGGAGGTCACCGGTGATTGGTAATGGGTAAAAACACATCAAAGGACTAATTATCTTTCTAAAAATATTCCCTCAAATTTGACGGATCCAGTTTTTATAACCATCGATAAGATTGATTACCAGAGCTTTGTAGGGGTACGGTAATCCACGAACAGGAGCGTGGAACGGGAACCCAAGTTTAGTTAAGACGGAAACCGAGGGTGGAGTCGAGGACCACGAGCCAGATACCAGGAGTAGCGTGATGTACGTGCGCTGCCCAGACCGGAATCAATGGGTATCCTCTTCTGCATTCAATGGCCTATCAACAGGACTGCGCGAGTGGTGCTCTTGAACTGGACCCCCGCAAACTATGCCCCTGGACCCAACACCCGCGCTATGTCACCAAGCAGTGGCTCTTGCGTAAACAACCTCTAGCGATCCTAAAGGGAGGCAATGCTGGTTGACTTAAGAATCATCAGCAACCGACAATGCGAAGTTTCTTGTTTGCGTTCATGTCGGTAACCCTGCGTACCTACCAACAAGGAAGCCCAGGCGTGTTCCGATCAGAGCATCCAGCTGACATATCCAGCGCCTTTTCCGCTGATTATCACGATCGGATTGGAGTCTTATCCACCCACAACAGTGGTCAGCGTGATTTATTAGACCAGCACCTAAAAAAACAAATAAAAGATTGAACAGGAAAACCCATCAACCCTAAATGCCCATACCCCTAATTCAAGTGACGGTCAGGACTATGAATGAGAATGGCATTTGATTATGATAATATGTAGCCACTGATAACGGATATGAATGTAAAAAAAAGCAACAAATTCAGCCCTTATGTTTCATTACCAGACATCCCAAAATAATCCGAACAACACAGGACTCCAGATGAGAACTTGACTTATCAATACAACAAATCTTGGCTATTCAATATATATCTTTATTTGTCATGACCAGCTCTCCAGTCGGTATACTGTAGGAGACAATAATATTGACATCTCCAGCCACAACTATAACAAACGGAAATACAGTGGCCTTACCTGCTGAAAATTCAAGAAATTCCTGCTTAAAATCCTGTCGTTTTTTTTTTAGATTCAGGTTCCAGAGCAAGGGGGTTCCTGTTGAATGTTCATTAAGGAGGTTATGCTCCCTACAAACTTGATAAAGGATAAAAGCGCTCAACGATGCATTGGGCTCTGATGTCACCAGTCAGTTCTCAATGGCTAGGGAACCCAGAAGTCGTTACAAGGCCCTTACACTAGTCTTGCCAGATAGTGGGCTAGAGTGAACAGCAGCCAGTGGCCATCTCCTTTATGGGTTGAAAATTCTGATCCCCGTTCTGAAGACCAAGCTGAGAAAGGAGGGTCAGCACTTTAAATGCTTGTTGCTTGAGGAAAAAGAAATCAGTCATAGTTAACACTCAAAGTTTACAACTATTATTGGAACCCTACCTCTTCATAGGATGTCCCGGCAACGGCCAAATGAAAGGGCTAAATAAATTCGAATAACGATCACAGTATAACAGATAATAGAAGAGATTGAGTATTCCAGAATCAAGACCCTCTACAATGACGACAATTAGGAGACAAAATTGGCCGCCATCCCTCATATACCCTCACCACTACTCACCAGACTTCTCACTAACAAAACTCGATGAGTGCTGTCGGTGCTCCTCTCACCTCGTATCATTGACCACATACAGGTCACGTTCAGGCGCACCCCTGCGGCGTACTACGGCGATAGCGAGGCGAGGAGAACCAATCACAACTCTCAGGGTCACAAACCAGCAATTTCTGGGCTCGAGCAACAGCTACGGAACAAGGCTCGAAATTCGTATGACACTCGGCACAACAAGTCTGAAACAAAAGGTTTGAGATTAGAGAAACAATAATGAATGGGGGCTTACCAACTGCCGTCTCAGTAGATGCCGCCTGACCCACACCAGTGATGACACTCTTTATTCCAGCTGTGGCATCATCATTTACATGAGGCGGCCACATTCACCAGCTGGAATTCAGATCTTCCTCGTATTGGGAAACATCAACATTGATGTCAATGCCTATGCTTATCAGCTCATATTTTGCAGTCATATATTCGTTCGCCGGCGTTCACCACGTAAGTAGTTACCTCGGATTGGTGAATAAACAGGGATTCATTGAATCTCTGGTATGAGTGCGATCAGCGCGGCGGCCGGCGTCAGGTATATTGTATAGTTACTGTATGAGTGTATCTTTATAAAGTATGTGTATTGCAAGGGTGATTGTATCAGTATTTTATGTGATTGGTTGGATAGCGCACGTCGGCGTAATTTTAACACGTGACTAGCTTCCTGATTGCTGGCCGGATTCTTTTTATTGTATATCTGATTCATTACCACATGTGAGTTTGGAGTGTTATTTAGAATCGTCGGGTTAAGAGTTGGTAGATAATTTGAATGATTATTTGTATTATGAGTTGAGAATTTTCTTGGGTTTGTCTGTTCTTTGATTTATTTTACTGTTTGAATAGGATAAAAAAAAATCAGTTTATTTATAGCAATTATATAAATTATATTTGTAATTTTTTGGTATTGATTTATGTATTTTGTTTTGTTTTGGAATGATTTAGGAAAAAAGTTTTCTTCTCTGCAGAGTATTTGTGTTTGAATTTAATTAGAAGGGATTAAGAATATTAGTCTTGTTTTCAGGATGTCTAAGAAGAAAAGCGGACAATTTTCTGTTCGGTATTACAGTTATGAGCTCTCTAATGTATATCAGTTCCACAGTTTAGGCATTTTTAGAAGGATCGATTTGGTCCTTAAAATATTGTAGGAACAGTATAGTATATTTGGTTTGCATCTTCAATTTAGGCCATTTGTTGAAAAGTTTTTTGGTTTGTTAACTTTATCTTTACAAAGTTGCTACATTCAGTATACCTGTTTCCGTCTTGTTACGATTGTTGAGTGACGCTGCCTGTTAAGATAATTTACGTTGGATATATTATGGTTAGTAATATAGGAGGTGTAGGTGCTGGTAGAAGATAGGAATGGGTATTTTAATACTAGTGAAACATTTTTAGGGACTGTATTTTTTTTGGTAGATTTCAATATATTAATGAGATTTCAATTGGAGAATTTCAGTTGAGGTAAAAAATATTGGTAGGTTTTGGTGTCGATCAGGATGAGGATTCGGATTTGAAATAGCTTGGAGGGAAAATGGTCATCCACTGCAGGGTATTCGTGTTGGATTATTGCAGTATATTTGCTATTAGGTTGGTTATGTATACCGGTTTCACTTCTGGTTAGAGTAATTACAAAAATGGTCATCCACTCTAGGACGTTTGCAAAGGTTTACTTCACTTTATTTGTTATCCAGGTTGGTTATGTATAATAATTTCACATCTTATTAGATTAAGTGCATTTTATATTGGGTTGGTTATTGTATGAAGGGATATCTGGAAGGACATGGTTCGTAATGCAAGTTTATGTGACGGTATAGAATTTGGATGGTAATATTATTATTAGACGAAGTGTTTATTAGATTTGTATGCTCTGTGCAGGAGATCTCTGGCGGAACAATGTTTTAATTGACAATTTCTGTTTAGTTGCTTGCACGAATAATTTTGTACAACGGTTTTACGTCTTGTTACGTTAACTACGTTGGATCTTGAGTAGGTTTTGCAAGGTTTTGGGGGGATAAAGTTGTTAACAATTTAGAATTAGGTGCTATATGATTTCAGTATAATGGTTTTTGCTCGTTTCCTTCATGCACTTTCATACAATGACCATTTTGTGGTGTATAT
>SDVV010042010.1:0-10381 GCA_016164225.1 Gammarus roeselii | reverse complement strand
CCAAGTGGACCACCCCAAATCCACCTGGTCTCCCAAGTCCCTCGGGTTCCCGAAACCCAGGGTCCTCGAGTCCCGCGGATCCCACGAGTACCTCCTCTTCCTGGGTCACCTCCTCTCAACCAACCTCGCTACATATAATAATATTGATAACAAATTCAAAATTTATCACCATGAAAAAAGAGCAGAGAAAAATAATAGAGCCCAAGCAAGAAGAAATAATAAAATACTAAAATAAAGTGTTAATGATCTATAAAATGAATAAGCAGCATCCATCCACCCCAATGAAAGTAAGAGCAGGTTCGTCATGGACAGAAAAACTGCTCAGATTATTGATTTCGCACGGATTGTTCAAGGGGATAGGGCGACGGGTGCATTGGTCCCAAAAGAGCCCGATGAATCCCGGAGTGTAACTCATATCCTCCGGGTCTTCCCGAGTCCCCTCGTCTCGAATCATTTCGGCCAACTCGACTCGCCCCAACATGTTTCGACTGATTTCGACGAGACCCTCGCCCTCTGCGCCAGCAATCCACGGACTGTAATGGTTAATTGTTCTACTCAAGCATCTCACATAACATTTTTCTGTGTATGGGTTTTGCAGGCGCGCTGGGAGGGGGAAGCAGAGGTTCCAGGAATCAGAGGGGCCTCTAAAGGGTCCCACAGTTTCTCGAAAAGGTCCTGAAGGGTCTCAAGGGTGTCCCTGGTGGAAATGAGGCCCAAATCAAAATCAAAGGTGTCCTAAAGGGCCCCAGAAAGGTCCAAGTGGATCGCCCCAAATCCACCTGGTCTCTCAAGTCCCCCGGGTTCTCGAAACCCCGAGTCCCGCGGGTCCCACGAAAACCTCCCCTCCCTCGGTCACCTTGTCTCAACCAACCTCGATACATATAATAATAACCAATTAAAAATTTATCACCATGAAAAAAAGGGCAGAGAAAAATAATCGAGCCCAAGCAAGAAGAAAACTAGAATGAAGTGTTAATGATCTATAAAATGAATAATCATCCATCCACCCCAAACGATTAGAAAAAACAATTAAAACGTTGTATTGCTGTGGCTCTCTAACATCCATTCAAAGAAAATAAAACAATACATTGTCAAGGTTTAATTTTATATCTACATCTCTACAAGCCTATGATGAGGTGCTAATTACATGCACAGACAAGAGTACAATTAACAGGAAGCTAAGTTTGTAGCACGGTTACACACATTTATTTAAAACTAAATCAAATAAATTAAACTACCACCACAGAGTTTTAGTTATTTTCAAGAGTTTTAAACATAGCCGCAGAAGCTAATGTTCCATAACAAAATGTTCTGGACAGGATACATTAGTTGCCAGTTAAATGCTGAAAGACAACAACAAGAATGCCGTCAGTAGCTACGTAAGCTTGTTGGCGGTCCGAATAGGGTAGTCGCTTATACCCTACTTGTACAGGAGTAGCAACCATTTTCTTACAGCTCAACTTCATTTCTCAGTTCAACCTTCACACGCACAGTCACAGAGCTAAGCATACACGCTGCCTAAAAACTGGTAAGCAGCACAACGGCATTACACATGCATCAGACACCTGTTAAAGTTCTTTCTCCATTAGATTATTACCTGGTTTCAATAGGCATCAAATAAATGGTACCCAAAACACGACGCGTGCTCAGTATGGAGTTTCTTATGGAAGCACTCGTCGATCAACCTAGAAAGTTCGATCTAATATTTGCACGTATTTGTGAATAGTAAATTACAACTCGCCCAAACCAACAATAGTGTTCTAATGGCAACTAGATTCAACAGAAAAAAGGGTCTGCAGAGCCAGAAAATCACGATTTGTGTCATTACCACGCTTCATTAATTCGTGTTCTTTAGTTAGTTACCATTACCAAATTCATAAAAACGTATTATTAATTTTGGTGATCCGTACGTGAACATCATTAAGCATGAACAAATATGAGAGACTCGCCTACATCCATGTGAGATATTCTGCGCCTTTTAAAAAAGTACGCCACCGAAAAATGATCCCTGCTGAAAACTATCTTTACAAGCATACCGGTTGTTCCGCTCAACTGACGACAGCCGTGATGAAACGAGGCAGCAAAAGCCTTTTCAATCCATCAACGAACTAGATTAGAGTAATTTAATATAAACTAGTACGTAGACGTTGCATTTGGACTGTACTACTAGAGTAGGTTGGTAGGTAGCTAAACGAGATGCGGCCCAGCTGCGACATGACACTATTCCCCTTGCACACATTTGTAATACAGAGCATCATCATTTCCCAAGAACACGTTACATTTGGACTGTAAACGTTCTCAAAACCCTCGGCGATTATAGAAACGCACTAACATGACTTGCCAAGTCTATTCTAAGCAACGCGGAAACATAAACTTCAAATTGAGGACGTGCAAAAAACTGATTCAAGTACTCGTTGAGTAATAGTTTACCGTCATGATATCATGGTCAAGCTTCATACACCGAAAACTAACAAATGTTATCAGTCGAAGATGAGCGAGTTGAAACCATCACGAAATGCACGAACCAAATAAGTGCAATACAACCTCGAGCAGACACGCGAAAATTTCTGGCGATTCAGACTATACAAAACATCCGCAATCAATATTGGTCCATTAATATATGGTCATTTAAAGGATTTTTGCTGTTACCGCTGAACCCTAGCTCCTCCAGGGATGAGCCCAGGCATTCACTGGCATGTGCATGTTGGGAATGTCACAAAAGGTGTAGGCCCCAATATTAAACCTACACCACGGAAGAAGTCGATGCTGTCTCGCGGGTGTTTCCACTGATCACGCAATGACGTGATATTATGATTGAGCCTGCTGGGTGCGATGGCTGGGGACGAAGTCATGACGTGCTCGACCGTATCGGGCGAACCCCGACATTGAGAAACGAGATCGGATGAGACGTTCCTCGGTCTGTGTTGGTATGACTGTAGAGCCGTGTGGTGCCCGCACCTCAGCAACAAGATAAACCATGTCACCCTGAGTAACCACATCTCCACGACCAACTCAGTACTCCTCCACGAGCGAAGATTACCTATTACTCACGCACACATGAAGTGAAGGCTGCGTCTACATATGAGCTTTTGTCAGAGCCGCGCACACTTCAGAGATACAGAAAAAGAAGACACTATCAGCAGCAACAGTTTTACTCAAATTCATCAATTTGTGCTAAGCTTCCACATTGTGCCAAGCACCAACCGGCAGTATTTCTTAGTGACAGCACTAGTCACAGGAAGGCTTTAGTTGCGTTTGGTAAGCAAATCAATGGACACTTAATACACGAAAAAATATCTTTGATAAAAATCGTTGACGAAAACTGAAGTCACACCAAACCGAGGGATGAAGATATTTGAAAAGTAAAACGAAATTCTCTAAGTGCCGCATTTATAATCGTACATTTTTTAAATCGTATTAAAGGATAAATTGTCGATTCTTTCCATGGTCTAAGATGATCATGTTATATTCAAAAACATGTGAGCCCTAATACCTCCCTTTAATTTGTCGGGAACACGACCCATATCGGGAATAATGATATGGGTCTCGAAGATTCGTTTCAATCAAGTCTTTGATTATTTATTGACGACAATTACCACAATTATTTTGGGTAAGTGAGGGATCAAAATTAAAGACTTGAAATGTGCATGCTTTTTCTCAACCTATTTGATTGCTTTGGAAATGTAAAATTCAACCAATTTGATCAATCTTATCAAACTTGAATACCACACAACTTTCCCGCTGGTGCGTTTACCGAGTCCCCTCTCATGACCATGCTTCAACCTCCATGTGTTTCTCCATTCGAAATCTTCGAGGAAAAAATGAGAAAAACAAAATACTACTCAACTGAACACGCGCATGCAATTAGCCAAAACTTTTCACCAACCAACTAAACAATAACAAGACTTTCTCAAAAAAAAGTTACACACGTATCAACATGGACTAGCAAACATGTCACCCCTATTGCGATCTAGTCTTTCTTCTTTTGATCTGGCGACTTGGCCTTTGCTTCCTCAGCCGATCCAGTAGCCGGCCCTTCAATAGCGCCCTGCAGCGCTCCCTCGCCCTCCGTCAAAGCCCCGCCGTTGGCCTGTTTCTTCAGCTGGGCCTCGCGTTCCATCTCTTGAGAGAAGCCGAACTCGTTTACGCGAGTCGGGTCGATGCGGTAGATGTAGCGCTGGAACAGAAGCAGAGAGCTGCTTAAACAGAGACAACCCATGATAAATCATTTGTAGAATATGGATAGCCGACATATGAGAAGAGTCACCGATTCATCATCGATTATACGATCATATGACGAGCAAAACAGAACAAGAAAATTGCCATTTTTATGCTCTATCCCAGTGAACGACGGCAAAAAGATTAGACTCTCACCTGATATAAGAATATGAAAAAGATTACATCATCCCTGAGGCATCCTAATCTGTACATGGTGGGCATCTTGATGACGAAGGCGAAGATGTCGTCAATGAAGGTGTTGAGCGCCTTGTATGTAAGCATACGCCATGGCAGATGCGCGACACTCTTCAACTTGTAGTTGATGAACAGCTGCGGCGTCATCATGATGAAACCAAAGGTAAGGAGGAAGCCGTACAGCATAGACAATACGAAGGAGTACCAGCCCTTGTGCTCGTAGTACACCAGTGAGTAGCAGCAGTAGGCGGCGAGCAGAGGGAACAGTGCCATACCAAGGTAACGGAACGCCATCTTGTCGTACTGTTTCGTGGACGACTCCACGTACGTCCCCTTGTCGGCGAATGTAATTGTGGGGATGCCCAGGATGCGGTACTCGTAGTTGATTGTTACGTCCTTTACCTAAATGATGGAAGAATATTAAACCTGAATCACTAGTGTTTTTCTGTTTTTTTAAGGTAAAAGCTTTGACGTTGAGGTAAATAGAGTTACTGCCACACAGCATGCAATGATCATGCATCCCAACAAGCATTAAAAGCGTAAATATGATGATAATATATATTCAACTAGGAAAAAGTTATTTAACAGAGATTTCATAGCAGACGAAACAGTTGCGTACCTTAGTGATCTTCCAAAGCTCAATTGCCAGGCCGACGAAACAAGAAACCTTTATGACAAAATTGGTCTCATTGTCGCACACGTAGAGCAACACCACCAACGACTGGAAGACGTTGAAGAACACGCTACGCACTGACAGGCCTTCCAGTGACTGTCTGTTGTTCCAGAACTGGATATCTGGAGAGACACATAAGAAGTTACGCGAATGATCCTCAAGTTATCAAATATTGACGACGATAAGAGCAAGCAAATATCAGTAGGGCATTGTGAAGAACCAAATTTTATGTTGGAGCACCATACTATCACGAACCCTCACAATTGAAGTACCTAATGAAAACAAATCATGCAGGAAAATGCTGCTGTGTTCGTCACATACCATTTTTGAAAGCGAGAAATTCGAAGACTGAGTGCAGGATGGAGACTACGACGGTAAGCACAAGCAGCACCGGGTTGGTCTCTAGAATAGCCTCCTTCAGGGCGTCGTTGTCCTCGTCCTCTTCACTACCTTGCAGACCCTCCAGCAAACCGCTCGCAGCGCCCCACCTGAGACAGAATACTATAGTTACTATGCAGTGCCGGGGCCATGTTCAATTCGCAAGCTCCTATGCAGTGTTGAGGCCGAGCTCAATGCAAAAGCTACAATGCAGTGCTAAAACCGTGTTTAATGCTGAAGCTACTATGCTGTGCTGGAGCCGAGTTCAATACTAAAGTTACAACCTATGTTGTGTTGACGCCGAGTTGAATACTAAAGGTCCTATGCAGTGCTGAGGCCGTGTTTAATACTACAGCTGCTACGCAGTGCTGAGGTCGAGTTCAATACCAAAGCTACTATGCAGTGCTGAGGCCGAGTTCAATATTAAAGCTACTATGCAGTGCTGAGGCCGAGTTCAATACCAAAGCTACTATGCAGTGCTGAGGCCGAGTTCAATACCAAAGGTATTATGCAGTGCTGAGGCCGAGTTCAATACCAAAACTACTATGCAGTGCTGAGGCCGAGTTCAATACCAAAACTACTATGCAGTGCTGAGGCTGAGTTCAATATTAAAGCTACTATGCAGTGCTGACGCCGAGTTCAATACTAAAGCTACTACCTATGCTATGGTGGGGCCGTGTTCAATACTAAAGCTAATATGCAGTGCTGAGGCTGTGCTCAATACTACAGCTACTATGCAGTGCTGAGGCTGTTCTCAATACTACAGCTACTATGCAGTGCTGAGGCTGTATTCAATACTACAGCTACTATGCAGTGCTGAGGGCGAGTTCAATACTAATGCTACTGCAGTGCTGAAGCTATGTTCAATACTACAGCTTCTATGCAGTGCTGAGGGCGAGTTCAATACTAATGCTACTATGCCGTGCTGAGGCCGAGTTCTATACCAAAGATACTATGCTTAACTCAATGCCCGGGTTGTGTGGGACTGGAGCTGGGTTAATTACAGTAACAAGAGTTCCTCTTCCATTATTTTGTCTCAGTTGAGAGGTGTTGAATCGGACAAAATACCCTGGTATTTGCAAAGCAACAACACTCGTTATCCTAGTATTGAGTGTGGTGTAATTACGGCCGCAAGGCTCAGTCGAGTTTGATCTGCAATTCCGTTGCAGCCCATGGCAAACAGACAGAAGCGTTCTCCGCCGAGCAAGTGGTATGACCGCCATCACAAACAGAAAAAAATAAACTGATGCTTTTGGAAAAAACACTGAAATTATGATTAACCACTTGCCAATTTTGGATATTTTGTAAGAAGAGGAAACGATATTCGTAATAGGTTTGCATTAAAATAAATTTATTAGACGTTATCACTAATCCTGTCTATTGATTCATTACTCAACAATGCAACTTTCTTCCTCCAGGACATTGAACAGGTCCCTACCTTAACTCAACCTCACATTTAGTTCCAGTTTTAAAGCAGTGATCATGAAAAGTATTTTACCGACAGGCAGAGGGAGTTAGTCTCTCCCATCTCATTAGTTACGACCTTACAGTAACTCAAACGAACACAACCTGATGATTTACGATATGAACCTCTAGAGACTAACTGACTTGTTCTTGGCAGTCTGTGCCGCGTAGAGCTGCCACTTGAAGAGGCTCAGTGGCTGGAATGAGAGGGTTACGTTCAATTCCTTGACCGTCTCGTTGATGGGCTGATAATCACGATTCAAGCTCCAGTATGTGTTGATGAAGACGATGGGCTTGTACCTGATATTGAACAAATAAATATTTGGTCAACAAATACAATGCAGATGAATTCACTCCAGCCGTGAGCGAAATTGCGTGTTTCCTTTAGCAAATCTTCAAGGTGTAGCTGATGTGAACAGGTCTGAAATATTTCCCTTGCAATTGAGCCCTTCCACATCAGATCGTCACTAACCGCCAATAATTCATAAGAGCGGGGGTGAGAGACGTCCGTCGAGACATCCTATTGCATGCAGAGAACAGTATCAGATATCAGTATCAGATTTCCGACGACTTATGTCCAACCTTACATATAACTGATTCAAGGTCACCGATAAGCAGTTTGTTCAACTTTAGTTACGACCATTAACCTCCGTTTACTGCTGCTACCGCTAGTTTCCTCCCGTCAGCTCTAGGTACTCTACCATGAGTGTATGAGGTAATTTCCCTATGCTGTTAGGCAAAATATAATGGATGTCAAAGTCAGGACCGTGACCGGAATTTGGATCTCCCCAAAGATTGACATAGACTTATGGCAAGTGTTGAAGCATAAGATCGCCGAGGCGTCTAACCTGTCCTGAGCGGGCGTGAACTGAACGTAGGACTGCAGGGGGGCGGGCACAGCGTTCGGTGTCCACTGGGTGAAGTCGTGCACCAAATTGATGGTAAGGTTGGGATGCCAGTGGGACACAATCTCTTCCTTAACTGTCTCCGCTTTCTAGAACAACGACAGAACAGGAGGACAAGTAAGATCTCTTAGGTTCTAAAGAACAATTGTTCAAATTTCAATTATGTCTTTCATTATGAAAACCCATTTTTTTAGGGGTGTAGTGACGGAGGTGTAAAACCACGCACATTTTGGCTAATTACTCCATTTGGAACCTAAACCGCCGACACTGCTTCTAGTGAATGGGTGTTACCGATACAAAACCAATATGGTATGTATATTTTAATAAAAGGTAACGATAAGAATGTTGTCCTAAAGTTGATATAATATATTTCAATATTAGATACAGACACTCGGCCGAATCCCCCGGGAATGGGGTGGCCGACGGTAAGGCACACCCCACACTTCTCTCATACACCCACACATCAACAAACTTAGCGCATGAGTCCGGCCCGGAAAACCGCAACACACACTCTGGGTCAGGAATGCAGTCAGAGGTCAGTGTCAACAGCAGGACCCGCAGAGAAACTGGTTTATCCTAGCTGGGTCGTTGTGGCCGCTCCCACTCCTCTCCCTTGTTCTTACAGCTTCTCAACGCAACGGCAAGGGCGGGAACGCTCATCAGGGCAGCCTCAACATTCATCAGTTTTACAACCATTTTCCACTCATGCCTATTCATTACACAGTCTCTTGCTAACTCCACACGTATGTCGTTCCTTCCTAGCGCCTGTTCCACGCCATCATCCACCCAAACTTCGGCCTACCTCATGACCTACGTCCACTCACCTAAGCCATCATAATTTTTTTCATCACTCTCCTCATCCATTTTCACCAAGGGCCCAAAACATCTCAGAACAAGTGAATCTACCCAGTCCTCTTAACTACTGATGTGCCTAAGTATCAGTATTGGTGACAATCGGCAATTTTTGATTGTTTCGGTTTCGGTGAAAAATAGCCGATACTTTGGAATATATTGGTGTCATATAACAGCATTTTGCAGTAATTTTTCAATCAATTTCCAATATGTTCATGTGCACATAACAGTGAACAAAAATATTACAGTCTATATTAAATAAAAAAATATGAAACTATGCATTGGTAGTTTTGTAATTAAATTATTACGATTATTTGATATAGCTACACCCTAATTTCAAGTTCCAATATTCATATGCTGTGAGTGAACTGAGTTAGACTCACACTATGTACGCATGTATTCATTGTTGACGATAGTAATATACTGATACAAATTCTATTCCAATCGCGGATTATCTAGTTCATGTTAATAATTACACCAAAGTTATGTAGGAATTTCCCACATAAATTTCTCTACAATACCACATACTCTTAGAAGGTTGTATTGCCAATTCAATTATTCTGAGAACAGATACAGACACTAGGCCGCATCCCCCAGAAAGGGGGGTGGCCGACGGCAAGGCGCACCTCACACCCTCATACGCTCACACAACTAAGCCCTTTTGTGCTAAAGGGTCCGGCCGGTACCCGCTCAACATACACTCTGGGTCACGAGTGCAGTCCGAGGATCCGTCGTCAGCAGCAGGGCCCGACAGTTTTCACTGATTTACCCCCGCCGCGTCATAATAACCGGGCCCCCCTACCCACGACCATTCCGACAGCGGGGTGCCGAGGGCAGGAAAGCACATCAGAGCAGCGTCAAAATCAACCATTCACTGTGAACCAATCATTCACCTCGCTCCCCACTCTGACACATGCTCGGCTGTCAGCATAGAAACTCTGCACTGCTTCCAACAGATGTCCGCCCACTCCATACAAACGCAACACCCTCCACAGCGCTTTCCTGTCAATCCCGTCGTATGCCTTCTCCAGATCCATAAAGGCCCAGAACACATCCTTTCCTTTGGCAAAGTACTTCTCACAGACCTGGCTCACTGCAAAAATCTGATCGGTACACCCTCTACCACTCCTACAGCCACACTGTTCCTCTCCAATTGCGCAGTCCGCAAAGTCTCTCATCCTTTTGATCAGCACTCTCCCGTACAACTTACCAACAACACATAACAGACTGATACCTCTCGAGTTGCAGCATTCATTTTTATCTCCTTTGCCCTTATAATGCGGAACAATGCAGGCACTGCGCCACTCACTCGGTAGCACAACTGCCGCAAAACACAAGTTCAGTAACCTCACCAACCATTCGACAATCGTTACTCCACCCTTCTTCAGGCACTCGGTCGCAACTCCATTCAAACCAGGGGCTTTCCCTGCTTTGATCACGTCCACCGCCTCCTGTACCTCTTCCCTGGTAATATCAGCAATAAGTCTTTTTCCAAAAACTGTCATCCGAGCACCACTACCCACAGCAACAATGTCAGCCTCTCTGTCGTCCTCGACATTCAACAACTCATCAAAATACTCAGCCCACCTCTTCCGGACATTAACACTTTCCAACAACAACTGGCCGTTTTCATCTTTCACCACTTCCTCCTTTCCGGTCTCTCCCTTTCTCACCCTCTATATAGGTTACAAATATA